>NW_015149057.1:586491-603233 GCF_001465965.1 Polistes dominula | reverse complement strand
AAAAAAAAAAAAAAAAAGAAAGAACAAATGTATAAAACTAAGGTTGTAAATTTAAAATCTAACAATTACGTGGAACCGATTATTATTAACGCACTATCCGAGCGGGTCGGGTATTTCTATCCGTTCTACAGACTGACACTGGTCGGCGGGTCACGTATTAATACGTTTTATACAGAATGTAAGCTAAGTTTCAGTAAAACACTTAATAATGCTTGATTTTTTTGTTTTGTTTTTTCATTTTCACTAATTGTTGAACAGTAATGATGTTTTTGCTTGTTTTTTGTCAAACTTGATCAATGTTTAATCCTAAATTGATTATATTTTTAAGAAAAATTAATAATTTGATGAAATGTGTTATTTTGACATTGCAAATTTCGTGCTTACGAAGTAGCATAATTTTCAGTTGATTGATTTTGATAACATTGAGAGTTTCAGTTTTCTACATTTTCGAAATACTATTTTAGGTGATTCAAAAAGTCGTTTCGTTTTTTGCTAACGCAGTAATGACATTAGTTGATACAAATTGACAAATAGTAACACATGAGATCGATCGAGTGGTTAAATTTATCAAATGTAACCATTTATGACCACTTGAAAGGTTTAGGTTTAATCTCGAAGCAAAAATTATCTTCATTTTTACAAAAAAAAAAAAAAAACGAAACTTTTGATCTTTCCGCGAACCACCTAATATTTGATACCTATTTTTCAGATTTCATTGAAATCCTATTATTAGATGTGAAGATTTAACATGTTTATTAAAAAGTGCAAAAAGTGCTTTCAACTCATTTCGTTCATTTTTGTCAGCTACATGTGTGAGTCAAGCTCCTCACAACCTTCCCGACGATAGTTTGTTAATAAAAAATACATTATCATCGAGATATATATTTTGCTTTGGTTGTGTTGTTAGTTCGATTGCGATAAAAATTAAAATGACAAATAATTAAAAAAACAAACAGATTTCAATTGCAATACATGTTATTTTGTTTTTATGTTTATTTTTTATTTATTTATTTTTTTTTTTTTTAATGATTTCTCACTCTCGTTCGTCATTAAAACGTTAATATAATATTCTAAAATGGCACTAAATGCTAATCCAATTACGCGCGTGTATTTTGTTTACGTGTTTATTTGTGTATATACGTAAATTTTTTTTTCTTTTTTTTTTTTCAAAGATTATTATATTATTTAAATAATATTAATATTACGATCTTTTTATTTTTTTTCTTCTTCTTCTTCTTCTTCATTATTGTCTGTTCACATTTAATATACTTAACCACCTAGCTAAAAACGAACACGAGTTTCGATACAAAAGGTATCAAACCTAACGTACATACATATATATATATATATGTAAATATATATGTGTGTGTATGTATATATATATATATTATATTATACGTGTGTGTATCGCGTGTATTATAAATATATTTATTTATTTATTTATTTATTTATTTATTTATTTATTATAAGCTTTTGGTATAATAATACCGTGTTCAAAATGGTAGAAATAATAAAAGATGAAGAAACAACAAATAACTTCATAACCAATCACGATTTTGTTAATAAAACGATGAACACATAACGAAATCTCTCGTAATATATTTATAATAATATATATATATACTATTTATTATTACAATTATTATTATTATTATTATTATTATATATATATGTATGTATATGTTATATATTCTTAAACACGAGATACACATAACATACGAAATGGGTCAGAAGTTGTTAAGAGACTATTTTAAAAATTAATTACTATTATTTGATACAATTTTAGAATAATTATTTTAATCGATTATAAAAAAAAAAAAAAAAAAAAAAAAAGAAATGCAAGCAGCTTAATTAACTCGTACATTGTGCACATTTTATAATAATTTTGGCAAATAGTAAAAATAAGTAATTAATTTTTATAATAAGTTCATAACAACACTTTTTTTTTTCTTTTTGGACCATTTTTTGTATTTGTTCGCGCAAGTGTAATCATATTGATATAATTCTATTAGCCTCTTGTTTTTGTTTGTTAGTTTGTTTGTTTGTTTATTTCATGCTGTTGAGATGATGATGTAGTTGTTACTATTATCTTTTATTTATATATATAATATTTTATTTAATTTATTTAAAAATCGATTCGCGCGATTTCTTTTGAAATACTACAGTGCAAAAAGTGTGCTTTTCAAAATCGTGTCGATTCTTTTTCATTTTCTTTTATTTTATTTTTCATCCTTTTACTTTATTTTACTTTATTTTATTTTATTTTATTTTATATTATTTTATTTTATATAAATAGCAAGGAGTGCTTGAGATCCAACGTGACAAACGTTTACAAAATTCTTTGTGTGTTTTTTTTTATTTATTTTTTTATTTTTTTTATTTTCATTTTTATTATTAAAAACAAAAAAAAACAAAAAGAGAGAGGGAGAGAGAAGAGAATAAAAAAGTCTCTCATCCGCACTTTACGAAAAAAATTATTTGAAAAAATGAATCCCAAATTTGTGCTTTCCAATTTTTTATTCAACTCTTTCATTCTTTTTCCCCCTTACGAACACATTTCGTGTTCATTGCGTTCGTTCATTCGTTCGTTTAATTATTTTATTTCATTTATTTTTATATTTATTGTTTAAAATATAATTCACATTTCGCGTTTCGATTGGCAAGAAAAAAAAAATAAAATTAAAAAGGAACACAAAAAATATATATATTAAATCGAAACGAAACGTATTTTTCTAAAGCGTAAACGCGTATTATTATTATTATTATTTTATTTATTTATTTATTTATTTATTTACTTATTTATACGTAAACGATCTAATAATATGTGCGCGCATGTGTGTGTGTGTGTCTGTGTCACACACATTTGCATCATTAAGTGCAAATAATTTTCTACTTATTTAATTATCTACTATGAACAAAGTAGATTGTGCAAAAATTGATACAATCGATCATATTTTCTTTTTTTTTTTTTGGTGCAATATGGCAAGTGTGTGTATAATAATTCATAAAATGGCACCATTAATAAGAAGGATAATAGGACTTTTGTTTTTTTTTTCTAGTTCTTTTTGGTTTTTTTTTTTTTCATTTCATTTCATCTCTAACAATGTCACACACATCCAAAAAGGATAGATGTGATTTGTGTTTTTTTTTCTTTGTTTTATTTTTTACGTATCATTATACTCGATTTTTTTTTTCTTAAATTCTCCTCTTAGTCCTCTTCATTCCCTCTTCCTTCCCTTATTTTAACAATCCTTTATTAAACAATGAAATATTGTTAAAAACAATCGTTTCATTGAAGGTTTATTTTTTTTTTTTTTTGGATCAATATATATATATATAATATGTGTACCAAATCGGTAGATTTAAATATTTCTAGACGTGTTTGCAATTTTAGAAACAATTATTATAAATGTACAATTTTTGTTACTCGAGTCAATGATCATTTTTGTTTTGTTATATTAATTACAAAAATTAGAACTTAAATTAAACTTGCACATAATCATTTAATTTCAAGTCAATAAATAGTTTGAATTAATTTTATATAAATGAAATGATTTCATCTAGAAACTTTTGGCCCACCAGGTATATATATATATATATATATATATATATATATATATATATATATGAATATATATTTTACATTCATCTTGANATATATATATATGAATATATATTTTACATTCATCTTGAATTTAATTGAATTTAATTCAGTAATATTTATTTTTGTATTATTTTTCTTTTCGTCTTAGCTTTGGTTTAGTTTAGTTTAGTTTGGTTTGGTTTGGTTTGGTTTAGTTTGGTTTAGTTTTGAAATTTAACGAAACTATCACCATATTGTGCTAATCACAAGAACGAGATTGATTGATAACGATCTATTATATTCTTATTCGAAATACATGAAATTCAGTCGGTATATACTTCTACTAATTAATTGATGATCATTCTCTCTCGTTCACAATTCTACGTATAAAAATATGAATTACTGTTGCTAATGCCGTTATTAACGTTGTTCTTGTTTATTAATGAAGAGTATGATTTGACGACGAGAGGGGGTGGTTTCAATTAAAATATAAAATGATAAAGTTTTCATTCAACGATCAGCAGTCATTTGTAAACGCTAAAAATAAGATTTGTGAGTGTGTGTGTGTGTGTACTATATTTGTACGAAGAAAGAAAAAAACTAATAACATTCTATTAGAAAATCGAATGAATAAAATACAAACTGATATATTAATTAATTAAATAAATAAATAAAAAATAAAAAAAAACAAGGATAGGATTTTTTGTACGGTGGGTGGATTTGTATTTTTGTTCAAACGATTTGAGAGAGAAAAAAAGAAGAAAAAAAAGAAAGAAACGCGTATATTAAAATCATTTTGTCGTATAAAATAATTCATTTGATTGTTTCGTCCGTAGGTGGTTGGACTATTTGGAAAGATGCTTTTTATATGGTATGAAGAAAAAAAAAAGAGAATAATAATAATTTATTCTCAAAGTATCATCATCACTCGTGTCGATCATTTTGTTTTTTTTTTACGTAGCCGTGAGAGTTTCCAAGATGTCTTCGGGACTTTTTTTCATTCTTCGAAAATTTTCCCAATGTTCCTTCGGTACTGTCCACTCGAGAAAAGTTTCGAGATTTTTGGTAAGAATTTCTAATTCTGTTAGACCTTTACCAGTTGCCGGATCCTTTCCAGCAGATATCAGAGAATCTTGTAGGACTTTATCGATGAGACGTTTACCAAAACCCAACTCATCTAATCTCTCTTGTTTGCTGATCCTTTTCAATAGTACGGCCAATAACAGACGCATCCTTTCAACTGTCATAGTTTTGTATTTGGTAGTATTGGTAACTTTATCGTTGGAATCGTTCGACGAAACTGCACCAAATGAATTGGAGGAAGAACCTTCTGTATCAGGACCACCCCCGTCGAGTTCTGGATGACACGATTTCTCATGACTCTCTAAGTCACTTTTAATTCGGAAAAAACTTTTGCAACGTTTGCAACCGTAAGGTTCACTTCTACCGTGTATACATTTCATATGTTTTTTCCAATGCGGTAATTGGGTAAAACCAGCGTTACATTCGACGCATTTGAAGGGTCTTTCACCGGTGTGTCTTCTCGTGTGCAATTTCAATGCCGTCGAATGTGCGAAGGCTTGCCAACATACCAAACATCGAAACGGCCTTTGTCCCGAATGTGTACGTTGGTGTACAGTTAATTGTGATTTTTGGGCAAATCTTTGACCGCAAGTGGCACAACCGTGTGGTCTGTCGCGCGCATGAGTTCTCATATGTTGCGGTAAATGTCCTTTGAAAGTTTTATTACAGATAACGCATAGGAAGGATTTAACGTCACGGTGAAGACACTCCAAGTGTTTCTTCAAAGCGTCACGCCTAACGAAACCCCTGCCACATATTTCACATTTATGATCCTTTTGACCGTTGTGTCGTTTAACATGCAACGCGAGATTTGCCGCACAAGTGAAAGTACCCGAGCAAAGGCCACAATGATAAGGTTTTACCTGGCTATGGGTACGACGATGTTGAACCAATTGGCCACCCCTAGCAAAGCTCTTGTCGCATTCCGGACATTTGTAAGGTTTAAAACCGGTATGGGTTCTAACATGTAGCTTTAAACGTTCCTTCAATGGAAACTCCTTACCACACTCGTCACATTTGAAAACTGGCCCGGCACCGTGTACTACCTTGAAATGATTTCTCAGGCCACCGCTACCCTTAAAACGTGCATCGCAAACTACACAACAATATTTCTTTTCTAATGAATCATTTTGATTATTATATTCGTTGACAACGTCCTCTTCCAATCTTTTGATGTCATCGTCACTGAAATTCGAACTATTTTGAATGTCGCCGGTTACTATTGTCGATACTTGAGATGATGATGATGGTGGTGATGATGGTGACAATGACGATTGCGATGATCTAGACGAATTCTTTTCTTTCATTAATTTTCTTCTATCTTGACTAACAACATTGTTGTTTTCCCTTTCAACCAACAAATTGGCTTGGATAATCGCGTCTATCTTCAATCTTAATTCTTTTTCTTGATTATCCTCCTCGTTCATCGATATTATTCTTTCTTCGTCTGCCGATATTGACGAATTCAATTCGTCCGTACTAATATCTAAATTCTTTGCACGATCCCTAAATTTATTTATTAGGACTACTTCGGTACTTTCGTAATCATCCGCATACATTTCATCCGTAGTTTCGTGATTAACTTCGCTAGAAGTTTGCGATAAAGAACAAGAGTTAGATCTTTCTCGACGAAACACGTAAACTTCGTCATTAAGACTACTGTCTTTGGTTTTATCCAAATCCAAATAATTTGGAATTTCTTCGTCATCGTACAAAACGGATAATTCATTATCCTCCTCATCCTCAGTTATTTTGCCATTAGTACGATCACTAATGGTGATTTTGTTAACGATCATTTTATTACAATTAGACGTTGTTAACTTTTTGGTATTTTTTCTCACTAAGTTTCTTTTCTTAGACATTAACGATCTTTTACCATTATTATTAACGTTGCGATAATTATTTGTATTATTTTTTATTTTTTTATCCGTACAATTGGCATCGTGATTGTTTATTAATTTTCTTTTAATACTACTACTACTACTACTACTACTACTACCACCACCACCGCATATACGTTTTATTTTCATTTCAACTTTATCATCCACGTCATTTTGTTGTTCGTTTGAATCAAATATCCTTCTCAATCCATAATCTTGTTCCTCGTCGTTGCAACTACCACCGGAAAAACTTCTTAATGCTTTTAACGCGTCAGTTGCATCGATATCCTTGAAAACATTGTTCTCTCTGATACGTGATTGTTTAACTGGCAAAAGTTCGGTCAATTGAACCTCTTCTTGAGGTTGCTCGCTACTACCAGATACTTGCTGCTGCTGCTGCTGCTGTCCTATGATCAATTGCTGCATATTGATCATGTTCAGGACTCAAGTTAATCACAATAACGATCGATCAGGATTGCACAAACAAAAGCCAGCAAGACCAACAACAAGATGAAGGAAATAAAATAAAGGAAATTTCAAATATATATAGATTAGAATTAAAATAAAATAAACAACTACTAATCTTCGAGCACCTCAGCCTCGAGAGACTTCGACGCCCGGGTTCGTCTATCAGAACATATCGACGAAGTTAAAAAAAAACTTCTTCTTATTTCTTCTCTCACTCTCTCTTTCACGTTAACATGTACGCAGCAGTACGCGCACTCACACACAGCATATATATGTATACAATGTGTGTATATATATATATATGTATATGTCCTCTTGTATTCGATTAGATTAGATTAGTAAGTTCTTCTTCAACTCTTGGTAAATTGTTAAACGAGGTGTAGATAACATAATCACGATCATCACCATCACCACCACCACCACCACCACCACCACACCAACCACAACCATTAATAATATCACATTTATCCAAATTCAGCTGTCTTTTGATTAATACTAACGTCATGACGAAGAATTATTTCCTTGAGAGCACTTTGATTGTACTGTGCGAAGAAAGAGAGAGAGGGGAGAAAGGGAGAGAGAGAGAGAGAGAGAGAGAGAGAAAGAGAGCATTTAAACGTCAACGTGTTTGAGAGGGATGCTTGGAAAGAGAAGGTAGGGTAGGAGGGGCAGAGAATAAGAGAGAAAGAGAAACCCAATCTTATCACAGATTTTCCTTATCGCATTTTGCGATTATAAATTTTAAAACTTCTCTCGTAAATTTCTTCTTCTTCTTCTTCTTCTTTGTTTTTCCTTTTCTTTAATCATTTATCTCTCTCTTCCCCTATTCGTTTCTCAAAGATTTTCACTTTTCTTCTTCTTCTTCTTTTTCGTTTTTCTTTCTTAACCCAAGAAATATGATCTCTCTTACTTTTCTTTCTTTTAAATCTTTCTTTTCTTTAAATTTATTAAGGAAAAATATTAATAGAGGATGGTTCTCGTGCAGGCGTTGGAATCACCAAGCAGCACCAACAACAACATTAAAAGCCACCCGTAATCAAAAAAAATTGATAGATAATAATAACAACGTAAAGTCACATTTCAATTCAAAACATTATTTAAAATACTTCAATTTGTTTGTTAATAATACAATGATTAATTAATCATTCTAATAATTTTTTTTTGTTTTTTTTTTTCCAAAATTTTGTCGAACGTCTACATTTACATTTAGAAAAAGAAAGAGAGAAAGAGAAGGAAGGTAAAAGGGGAGGGAAGGACAAGGACAAGAAAAGAAAGAAAGAAAGAAAGAAAAAAAAGAGAAAGAGAGAGAGAGAGAGAATATGAGAGAAGTATAAGAATGAGAATGAGAGTGATCAGTAATAATAGTTGATACCTTGATAAAATTCTCTTTCTCTCTCTTAACTATCCTAACCCGTGACGCACGCCACACACCACGATGGAATGAAATTCACTCTTTGGAAGAGCGATTGCGCGCCTTTTTACACGCAAGCGCAATCCTCGGTCGATATCAACCCGGTTTCATCCCCTCCAACCACCAAATAACACTACTTCTCCCTCTTTTCTTCTTCGTCGTCGTTCCTTGTCCTATCCTCTCCTATCCTCTTCTCTCTTCTCCTCTTCGTGCTTTTGCTTTTGCTCTTGCTTTTGCTCTTGCTCACTTGCTCACACTTTCCTTCGATATCTTGCTTGTTAAAGCTTTCACTCTATTCTACTACTTCTACTACTCTTCTGTTCCTGCTTTATTCTACTGCTTTTGCTCTGCTTTACTGGCTGGCTGTCTGTCTGTCTGTCTGTCTGTCTGTCCGTCTGTCTATCTGTCTATCTGTCCTGTGTGCTTGCTCGCTTATTTCTCCCCGGCTTTTGCACTCTTACTACCCTTCCAGACAAAACTCTAATTCCCCTTCTCCCCTAGCCCTACCCCTTCCCTTTCTCCTCCTTTTTTTCTCTTTCTCCCTTTTACTCCTACTCCTGTTACTACTACTACTACTTCTTCTTCTTCTTCTTATTCTTCTTCTTCTTCAATCGTACACTCTTCCTCCTTTCTCTCTCTCTCTCTCTCTTTACTTCTGTACCATTTCAACCCTCTTCTCTTCTTAATTTTCAACCTCTCGTCACTACCTATCACCTTTCACTTCCCTTTTTCCCCCTCAACTTCGTAGACTTAGCTCCAAATTGTCTTTTCTATTAGGAATAATTTTCTCCTTTTTTAAATATATTATTTGTGTTAAAGGTATATATTTATATATATGTCATCGGACAGCTCAATAATAAATATATGTATATATTAATAATACTTGTTTATCTTTCTCTCTCTCTCTCTCTCTCTTTATAATATATATATATATTTGGAATTTTATATGAATTTGTTGTATTTGATTTGATTAATCATAAAAAATCGAAGCTTTTTGCAAAGAGTATTTTATACTCTTTGTTTTAATTTATATTAATTTGTGTGATCTGTTTGATTTTACGATAAGTAAAATCAGTTTTTTTTGGTTTTTTTTTTGTTTATAAACAACCTGATATTTTTGAACACGAGATCGATATGAGTTTCTTTTTTGATAATAATCGTTTTGAATAAGTTTCAACTTGTTGATTCTTTGAGTTCTCTTCAGTTATATAATCCCCAAATTGGAATCCTTTAATTTCCTTTCATTCAGACTGAATTTTCTTTGGTCTATGGTCCTTTGGATTAATCTTCTGATTTTTCTTTTTTCTTTTTTGTATGGTACAGTTGTTTATCAATTCTTCACCCTGCGTGTGACTAGATTTTTCGAAATTTTAAACATACTATTTCTTTTATTATTATCAGATTGAGAAAATCTTATAAGTTGTTGATCGTTTAATTAATAAAGTTCTATTATTGTTATTCTCCTTTTTCTTCTGACAAATTCTTCTTAAGAATAAATGCGAATAATAAGTTTAGATAATTGTAATAAATTTGTTAGTTAATAATCGCGGTAGCACATTATCATCATCATCATCATCATCATCAATCCCATTTCTTACTTTTTTTGAGGGAAAAATCCTAGTTAGGAAAAAGTACCCACACCACCACCACCACCATCTGAAATAAAGGAATATTACGAAAGGACTTCCTTTTGTTTTAATTCTTTCATTGAGGAAAAATAACAAAACAAACAAAAAACTAGGTCTTTGGTTAGCACAGTTATTGACTTTTTTCTTTTGCCAACATTGTTTTTTATTTTTTAGGATAGTTAGAAAAGCTTTGAATAAAGATTTTAATAATAAAGAGAAAGAGAGAGAGAGTGAGAGAAAGAGAGAGTAAGAATAAGAAATAGTATAAGGAATCGTTCAAACTCGTAAATTCGATTTTAAAAGGTCAACTTTAGCGTTGCTTAGATATTGTACAACACAACAACGATACTCTGAGAAAAAAAGTCTATTCCTATTATTTTTTTTATTATTATTTTTTTTTTTCTAGACTGGAGAAACACGTTAAAGACAGCAATTGTGATTAATCCGTAAATCACATGCATGCTCATTACAAATATATTTAAGTTATCGTATGAAATTGTGTAATGACATATATATGTGTGTAATATATATTACAAGTTGATTTAATAATTAACAATTTAATTAATTTAGAAGAAAAAAAAAACAACATTATTGCATGTTTTTGTAAATAGTTTATCGCATACAAGTATAACGTAATATTTATCAAAATATAATATACTATCAAGACATATAACAATTAGATAAATGATATCTATTTATTATCTTATAAGTATATATGTTAGAATTAACTTGTAACATTAATATATAATATAAATATATATTTATAAATATTATATGTATATAATATATAGAAGTTACGCGTGACTCAATCAGAAAGTATACGAATATATAAGACGATCAATTTCCGTCGTTGATTTTACTCAAACGCCATGATGAGTTTCAAATTTTCATTCAAATTGTTCTTTGTCTTTTCTTTATTTATACAAATCAAATCAAAAAAAGAAAAAAAAAAGAAATAACAGCATAAATCATGCAAATAAAAATAATTTCATGCGTATAGGAATTCGATCAAAATTCGAGATACATAATAAACTTGATTAAATGTTAAAATCATGTTAATCTCAATACCCCCATATGAGAGAGTGACCTATAACGTTGAAAACATTTCGTTCGATAAAGTGTTTTAAATAATCGTTCGATCGTCAGAAATCGATTATCCTTTTATCTAATAATAAACATAATTAATTTTAAAACAAACAAATAAATGCATATACATACAAACATATATATATATATATATGTATGTACGGATCTAATAATAATTGTAATTAATTTGAAAAAGCAATCAAAAGTTAGAACAAATTGTCGACCAATCAGATTGCTCGACATACGTAATGTCGTCGGTAAATGTACCATATCAGAAGGATGATCGCGTGGGTGACGTCAGGAAAGAAATTTTGATTCGTCGCCCAACGTCGCGTAATGGAAGCGTCGATTTTATACTCTCTCTTGCTCTCTCGCACTCATTCGTAGCATTATATAGATTAACTGGACAGTCATATGTTTGTTTGTTCGTTCATTCGTGAAATAAAGAAAGAAATAAATAAATAAATAAAGAAAGAAAGAAAGAGACAGAATGAGAAAAAGAAGATCCACCACGCACGTGTGCATGCTCGTTCGTTACTATCTCATCAAACTAAATATATATACACATATCATGTATACAGTGGTAAAGTGTACTCTATGGATGCATATATATATATATATGTACACACACATATACACGCGCGCGTATAAATCATGCTCCCATTTTCTTTTTGATCACACACAACGCGCACGACGATACTAGTTCGTAGCGCATTGAACTTCCCAGAGAAGGAAGGAACGGCATGTAGCGTAAAACTATTCGTTTTCGAGATTTCATCGTTTCGAATTACCACCATTTTCCCGCCGTTCCTCTCTCTCTTTCTCTATCTTTATCTTTATCTCTGTCTATCTCACTATTTCTATGTTATTTTCTCTCTTTCTTTCTCTCTCTCTCTCTCTCTCTCTTATATCAATCAAAATCTCTTAATTAGTTTCTTACGCTAAAAGCATGATTAAAATAAAAATGTTCGGTTATAAGAAGATCGCGAAGAAAAGCTTCTTACTTACCAAATACGACATTACGTCGACGTTTACGGCCGTTTAAACGACGAGGAGGAAGCTTCCTTTCTAAGCGACTAGCTCGACCCTACCCTCCGTCGCCATCTTCGATGCGCTTTAAGCTTCGCCGATGAGTCGTATCAGAGCAAGAGAGAGAGAGAGTGAGAGAGAGAGAGAGAGAAAGAGAGAGTATGAATGAGCGAAACAGAAAGAGCGAAAAAGAGAAAGAGAGAGTGAGCTTGTGAAATTGGAGGGGATGAAAAGTAGACGAGATAAAATACGTTTATGTTTCATATTCTTCCCGATAGATGGCGAACCAAGCGCGGTCTTTACAAAATTTAACGAACACCCTCTCTCGTTGTGTCGTCGTCGTCGTAGTTGTCGTCGTCTTCATCACCCCCGCCACCATGACAAATACTACCACCGATATTTGACGCTGCTGCTGCTGCTGCTGTTGCTTTTATCGATCGAATCCGCGCATGGTGGACCGTTTCCATCGCCATTACTCACCAACGTATCAAACCAAACGGAATCGTTCTTATTCGCAAATTCAAAAATTCCTTTGCGCGGAATTTTTACGCGCCACTGACTAAAGCCTTTTTGATTGGCTTACCTTGTTCCTCTCTCTTTATCTTATTTGTTTTATTTTTATTTTTATTTTAATTGCTTTAGATGAAAGAACGTTTTTTTCTTTTTTTTTTTTATATAAAGAAGTTTAATTATCCAGATAGCACAAATAATATTACTTTACAATTCGATTACAACATTTTATTTGAATAATCTTTGTACTTTATTTATTTATTTCAATTTCAATTACAGTCGATTTCTCGATGAAATTGCATTAATTGTTTCCTTGTTTGTTATAAATACAATGTAATCAAGATATCTATACGAAAAACGTATAGATATTTTAAAATTATCTTTACTTTTACTTTTTACTAATTACTTTCCAAATAACCCAATATGTTGTATATATTGTATATATATATCATTGTTTATATTTAATATAAATATTATATATAGATATATTTTTTTATTACAATATAATTGTGTTTAAATTAAAAAAAAAAAAAAACTTAGCACACAAATTCTTGGTAACATGCAAATTATCGAATCACTTGGTACGTATGTTCAGTGACTTCAATGCTTAGAAAATAAGCGATTCGACGTGGTTACGTCTTCTTTCTCTTTCTTTCTTTTTTTTTTGTTTGTTAATTATCTAAACGATTCGAATTAATACACGTATGTTAGGAAGTACTTTGAAACGGTAGAATTATGTTTGATATGAGTTACTATGTTTCAAAAATAAATTATTACTTGTAAATAAGATTACTCGTATTTATCGAGAAATCATGCGATTATTGTTATCGAGATTACATACGTTATCGATATATATTAATTTTGTTGTTCTTGATTTATTTTCAATTCAACTTTAGAGAGATTTGTTTGTAAAAATATTCAAATAAAACAGATTTTTCCATTGCCATTCGTTAATTATATTCTCGTTAAAAAATATATCTCGTTAACATAAAATATTTCTTTCTTTAAATAAAATAAATTACATATCTCGTTTGAAATAAAAAATACAAAACTAAAAATTATTATATTGTCGATCGTGCAATTAGTCTAATAAAAAAAAAATACATTTAATTAATTTTATTTAAAATAGATAAAAATCTAACTTATCGACAAGTAATGTTTATCGAGTAAAAAGTTCGTAATAGCATCGGTAGATAGCACTTTGAATGGTGGCGCTGCGCGCGGCGCTTTGTTAGTTCGTGTCTTAGCCGAGGAGGTGACGGAAACGTCCGAAGGTAGTTATTCGGTATCGTAGTGTAGACGAATTGACACGGTGATGCGGTTGGCAGTGCGGATGGCGTAGCAGACGAGTGTAGGCACGTTGAATGTTCTGTTAAAAAATAGCTTGTTTTTCTTTTTCTTACTTCATGCAGCTGTCAACTTTGTTATTTCTGCACAAGTATATACATGAATACATCATATAGATACATTATTATTATTGTGAAAGCTCACGGTGGTTCGTCGTGAAAATAGTGACGCGTTTATATATATGCACTACGATCACGCATTCGTAATCTCTAGTTGAATTTATTTTCTCTTTTTCTCTTATTAGTCGTTTCTATCTTCTTATTTTATCTATTTTTTTGTTCTATCTCGCGTATCATATCTTTTATTCTTACTTTTCTTATTTTTTTTTTTTGGTTATCTTTCAAACCCGTGTGTCCTTATATCGTGTGCAGTTGCACCAACAAATAAGAAGAATAACAAGAAGAGAAAGAAAATAAAAAGAAGAAGAAGAGGAAGAGGATAAGAATAAGAATAAGAAGAAGAAGAAGAAGAAATCAGATGACAAGGAAGACACGACACTGACGTTTTGTTTTCGATCGTGTTGCGTCGCGTGTGTGCCACCAGTTGCGTGTTGCGTAACCACGATTTTACGAGTTTCTATCTCTCTCACACTCATTCTCATTCTCTATTTCCTTACTCTTTCTCTCTTAAAAACTCTACTCTCTTTCTCTTTCTATTTTTCTTTTCTTTTTCCTTCTTTCTTACTTACTTTCTTTCTATCTTCCTATCTTTCTTACTCCAACTATTCTGTGATTCGCAACCCGTCCTCAGGTTCAACAGGCAAGAATCTTTGGAACTTGAACATTTTCTACGAGTTACTTGTCTTTTTGGATCATACCAAAATTGTTTTAGAAAATATTCAGCATCGTATACGGTGAGTTTTTATTATTGTTGTTTTATTTGCATTTATTTTTTTTTTTTTATTTATTTTTATTAATTATATTATTGTCTTATTTGAAAATTTTGAATGAATTATTTACAATGCATATGTTTATTATTAGGTTATAATTAACTATGAAATGTTTGATTATTCGTATTATTTTCACATTAAAATCAGACATTTCATATTTAATGATCATAATATTTTCATTTATTATAATTAGTTCTTTTCAATTATATTTTATAATTTAGTTATTTATATTAGAATAGCATTAGGAATTATTTAACATGTATTATTTATGATGATTTTAAATAATGCATTAAACTATTCTCATAAGTATGAGTATTTGATTAGATTATATACAGTTGGATTTACTTTGGTTTATTATAGTAGCAAGAATATTATGAAATAATGATTGACATTATATAACGAATATAAAGTAATGATTAATAATTAATCAAGTAAGGATTTAAGAATAGAATGTATGTTAAAGATTGTTCTTGTTGAGTCACTTTGGCAAACATTCTTATAACCATTTGACTATGAACAAGTGGAAATGTTTCATAAGTTTTAACTGTTATTAATCACTTTTTATACTATTTTTATGTTTATATACAGTAATAGAATAAAGTCTTTGCATAGAAGTAGTGTGGTATGAAATTATTGTTATTACTATGCGAATATTTGTATAGTTAACTATATATAACTTTGTATTATTTTTTATTTTATATTAACTGTATATATATAATTAGTTTGCAAGGTGTTCTGTAATTAGTGGTATGAGTAAGTGTAAAGGTGATTCTGTATGAAAAAACTAAGTCAGTGGTATCAAAAACAGATTACAAAGTAACTGTACAACCATTTCATTTTAACTCATAATATTCTTTGTTTTTTTTTACATATATACAGTAACAGAATAAAGTATTTGCATAGAAGTAGTGTGGTATGAAATTATTGTTATTACTATGCAAATACTTTTATACTTAATTGTATATAACTTTTTTTTATGTTTTATTTTATTTGTTAATTTTATATTAACTGTATATATAATGAGTTTACAAGGTGTTCTGTAATTATTGGTATAAGTAAGTGTAAAGGTAATTCTGTATGAAAAACTAAGTCAGTGGTATCAAAAACAGATTACAAAGTAACTGTACAACCATTTCATTTCAACTCAATGCATTTTTACTGTTTACTTTAGAATATTTTAAAAAACATTCTTCTGTTTTGTAATATGTTTAAAAAATATTGTTAATATATAATAACTTTTGTATCAGTCTTACATTTATGTTTATCAAACAAGTTTTTTTTATAGTTTGCAGTGTCACAAGCAATGTTTCAATTTATTTATCTCTAAAATAGAATGATATATTTACAGAATTGTATTATACATTATTAATTAACAATTGGTTTTTTTTTTTGGTAAAAAATATCTCACTTGTTCGTTTGTCACCAATCATGAATTTTACAGTACAACTTGTATATTTTTGTTATTTTCTTTTTAAATGCTAATTTGATACTAGATGATTAAAGTAATTAATAAATAATAATAATAATAATAATAATACATTTTGTAAAGATTATTATATTGATCTTATCTAACACATTGACTCTTTTTCTTTAAGTCTTGTAAAAAAAAAAAAAAAGCTATTAAATCTTTCCAATATAATGCTTAGAAACGTGTTTAGAATATATTATCATTAAAGGTCGTTTGCATTCTGGTATTTTTAATTAGATGTTGTTAATAAGAAGTAAAAAACAGAAAAAGAATACAAAAGAAATGTGGAAAGAATAATTGAATTATATTAGCAATAGAATAATGTAAGATATTTGTTAATTGAAGATTTGAAATTTTGAA
>NW_015149057.1:522745-554351 GCF_001465965.1 Polistes dominula | reverse complement strand
TATTAATATATTAATATAATAATATAATATTATATAATTATTATATATATATATATATAATTAATAAATATTTTATATATTTATATGTAATATATATAATATTATAATATTATCTTATATATATATATTAATAATAATAATAATAATAATAATAATAATAATATATTATCTTTATAAATTAGTATCTTTATTGCAAAAAAAATGAATAACCATTATCCTGATAATAATAATAATTATCATCATCATCATCACCATCATCATCATTATCATCATCATGGTTGTCGTCATAGGAAAAAGGATATTTTTATCAAGGACAAATTGTGATATTTCAAACAATTTTCTTCCTTTCGTTCTTTCCCATATTTGTGCGTGATACCCTTTTTTTTTTCTTTTTCTATTCTTTTAAAATATTCTTGTTTTTGAAAGAGTGAGTAATAGAACACACATACACACATACACACACAAGTATTAAAACAGAGGATTCCCATGGTGCACGGAAAATTAGAAGCTCGCCGATTCCATGGGTATATATATATATATATATATATATATATATATGACAAGATTATACGCCATGGTGAGCATACTCGGCCATTGTTGCCATCGAAAATTACACTCTTCAAAATCCATTGTAAAAGATTGTAGGTCCCGTCTTTGGATTTTCTTCGACGATCATGAATCACCACCCTTAACATCCCTTATATAAAATAATAATAATAATAATAACATATTTATAATTAACCTTTTGAATGCTATGAACGCATATTTGCGTTTATTAAAAATTATCAGAGTTGTCTATTGACGCATTTGTATTTGTTCATATTAATGTAAAATAATGTGTTTTTATTAATTATATTCAATTATATTTATAAAGAAAAACTTTAATTATTTAATATTTTATATTATTATTATTTATTATATATATATATATAATAAAAAAATATATTTATATTAATATTAAATTTTTATATATATTTATATATATAATATTATTATATTATTTTATTTTATAATAATATTATACTATCTTATAAAAAATAATAATATCTTTATTATTTAATATTAATATTATTACTATTAATATTATTATATATTTATATATAATTATATTTTATATATATAATATTTAATATATAAAAATAATATAATATATTATATTTANTATATTTATAATATAATATTATAAATATTATATATATTTTATTATATATAATAAAAAATATATTATTATTATTATTATTATTATTATTATTATTATTATATATTTTACATTATTATTTTATATTATATTTTAATTTGTTATTAGAATCTAATATAATAATAAACAATTCCGTTTATACAAAATATTTTAGGTTACAGTATTCAACAACTCAAAGGGTGTTAATTAAATTATTATTTATAACCTCAATTTGAATGTTATTTAATAATCGTTTGCAATTGTTTTTTAATAAATAAGATTTCATCATCAACATAATTATTCATTATTTTAATAATAATAATAATAATAATAATAATAATAATAATAATGCATTATAAAAATGTATGATTATATTAATAAGTAATAAATATGAAATTTATCGCGTGAGAAAAGAAAGAAAAGAAAAAATAAATTATTAAAAAAAAAATGTCAACACGAATTAATCCATCACATCTAATATATTTATGTAGTTATAATATCTTCTTCTTTTTTTTCTGTTCTTTTTTTTTTTTTATTCATTTCTGTATACGTAACATAGAAGTTATGCAAATGGCGGACTTCGATCGACGATAAACAGCCATACTTTTTCTTTTTTTTCTTTTTTTTTCTTTTTTTTTCTTTTTTTCTTTTTCTTTTTTTTCTTTTGCCTTCTGATTCAATGATATACTCGATGTAAAATTTTCGGTATTGACGTCAATCAATTCCCTGTCATATATTATAATGAAGAAAATGAATGTATTGGTACAATATCTAAAGAATTGGAACATATTATCGGATTCACATATTCTTATATATATATATATATATATATATATATATATTTTTGTAAACTTTATTAACATTTTTCTTATCTCTCTCTCTCTCTCTCTCTCTTATCGAGTAATTTCTATATAAATAAAATAAAATAAAATAAAATAAAATAAAAATACGTTAAAAATATTTCATGTATTCGAAACGAGTTGATAGTATGACTCATGTGGTGGATAATCGCAATTCCAAGAAAATGTTTCGCGTGCTTGAAGATACGAAGAGATGTAAAGGAAGAAAAAAAAAAAGGAAAAAGATAGAAAATGCAACCGAAAAAAAAGAAAGATATATATATTTTTAAAAAATCAGTAAAATAAAAAGGGAAAGAGAGAGAGTGAGAGAAAGAGAATGTTGCAAGAGAGAGAGAGAGAAAGAGAAAGAGAATGTTGCTAGAGAGAGAGAGAGAGAGAGAGAGAGAGAGAGAGAGTGAACGTCATGCAAAGTATAAAATTTTATGAAATTACGAGGAGATAAGTAAGTATTCGAAAAAGTTATAGGGGAATTTGATTTTTTTCTTCTTTTGTTGTTTCCTTTTATTTATTTACTTATTTTTATTGAATTTTCTCTTCCTTTTCATGGAATATATCAATAGTTTATTGGAAGGATAATTAAAGCGTATAATCCTCTTGGTGTAGGACGATACATTCCTCGCTTGAATTTGCTCGTACGTTCGATAAGAACTACGATAGTTTTCGTGTCACAGTGAAACAACCTCTCCTCTCGTGTAAGTAATTTTCCACGAGAGAATAATTGCTTAGAAAGATTACTATCGTAAGTAACCAACCAACCAACCAACCAAGTAAGTAAGTAAGTAAGTAAGTAAGCAACAGACTAACCAAGCAAGTAAGTAAATAAGTAAGTAGGTATCCCATAGGTGTTACGTTTTGCAACCACTTGCTTGCAATGTTAAACTTAATAAAGGTATTACTTTTCATTTGAAAAAATTCATTTTTCCTTTTTTTTTTTTTTTTTTCTTTCAAAATAACACTTCAATTTATTTGAGAGAAAATAAATATAAATGCAACAATTTATTTTATATATCCGTTATATTGGCTAATAAATAATATGTCTTACACACACACACACAGTATTTTTTCTTATTATACTCATATAATACTGTAATGCTATAATAATATTATAATGTATTACTATAACATAAATATAATATAATAATATTATAATATTATATATAATAATATAATGTTATTATAATTTAAATAATATTATTATATTATTATCTAGTATAATATATAATAATAATATAATATACATATAACATTATAATATTATAATATATTAATATATATAAATATGGAATATTGCTATAGAAGAAGAAGTTTATTTATTTCAGGTAACACCTTTTAGGGTGTTTACCCCGAAGGCCCCCCCTACATGTTCGTTCCCCTTGACTTAATTATAATTATACCCTAATATAATATTAAATATTAAACATTAACAATATAGAACATATAAACAATATAAAACAATACTAAACAATAACATATATACTTCATTTAACTTATGTGCTCTATTCCTTACATTCTATGGAATATTGCTATAATATAATACTATAATATACATATAATATAATAATATTATAATTTAAATAATATTATATATTATATAATATTATATAATATTATAATTTAAATAATATTATATATTATAATATAATATTATAATTTAAATAATAATTTAAATAATATTATATATTATATAATTATATTTTTATAATATATAATTTTAATATTATATATATTTTAATTTAATTAAAATTAATTTAATATTAATATATTTTATATAATATTATATATATTAAAATATATATTAATAATATTAATATAATAATTATATTTATTGTTAATATTAATATCTAATATTATATTAGGGTATAATTAGAATTAAGTATATTGTCAAGGGGAACGAACATGTAGGGGAGGGGGGCTTCGGAGTAAACACCCTAAAGGGGTATACCTGAAAAATAAGCTTCTATTCTTCTATAATAATTATATTTATACAGTGTGTGTGAAAAGTATTCGTACACCGATCAATTTGAAATAAAATGTGTTTGAAATTTTTATTATTTAATATTTATCCCCCTCCCCCCAAAAAAACAAAGTTAAATTATTATCCAAAACAACATAATACTTATTAAAGTAAATACTACACAAATATATAATTGTACATCTTGTATAAATCTATTTTACACAAACACGTTATTAAAGTTGATCCAAACATGTTATTTTTTTTCCTACTCTTGATATTATTCACATATCACACACACACACATATATATATATATATATATATATATATATATATATATATGTTTATGAATGTATTTGTTGATGTGAAATAATCAGATCGTTAAAAAGAAGTTCGATTGGTCACTTGGTCGGATTTAAAACCATCCCACCAAGTAAACTCGCATCGAAACGACCAACCAATCAACTTACTGACTGATAAGGGAAGCCATAATTATTGCGATTTGTTAAACATGTCGGTCGTCAAGTAACGCCAATGACTATACTCGTTTGATGGAAAACACCGTCGTTCTCTTCTTCGTAGTTGATCGATCCTTTTAGTCTTCTTTCTGCCGTTAGATCCTTGATCAATCGATCGATCGATCGATCAAATCGCGTTCGCTTTACTTTGTTTTCTTGTGTTCGTTCGTTCGTTCATTCGTTTGTGCGCTTGTTCAACAATTTTTTGCATTTTTTATAATTTTAAGTCATTTTTTAATTGATTTCATTTAATATTTGTTAATTGTTAAAAACATTTACACAATATTTTCTTAATAATTTAATATCAATTATTTAAAACATATATATATATATTTGTTAAACAATTTTTGATATTATTAAAAATCTAATCTAATGTAATTGATGAAAAGTGAAACAAACGCGAACGCGCGTGTTTTTAATTTAAAAAAAAAAGAAAAAAAACATTTTGTGAATTTTTAATTATCGTTAATATGTAAATTAAAATTATTTGCATATATTATGTATATATACATATATTATGTATATATGCAAATAAAAGTGTCGTTTAATTATATGCAAATTTCACGACGATTATACAACGAAATTAATTTTATACAACATACTTTTTTCAAATTGTAATTTTGTGTATCGATATATTACATTTCTATTGATTCGTAATATATTTTTTATAATTATTATTATTATTATTATTATTATTATTATTATTATTATTATTATTTAATATATAAAATAACAGGAAGTAAAGAGCAATATATATTTTGTTATATTTTTCATGAACGTTGATAAGTTTCTAAATCAAAAATATCATAAATCGTAATTAATAAGAAAGAGAAATAAAATCATATAACGGGTGTAACTTCAATTTTCTTTCTTATTTTGTTTTTTCTTTTATACATACATACATATATAGATATATATATATATATATATTGAAGAAAACAAAAAGAAAGAAGTATAAGAATAGAAGTAAGAGGTGGAGGAGGTGGTGGTGGTGGTGGTGGTGAATGGTGGAGGTGGAAAGAAACAAACAGAGACAGGTAAAAATTCATCACGAATTTTCTTTTTTATTGTTTTTTATTTTATTTTATTTTATTTTTATTAAGAAATTTAAATCGACGTAAGTTTTATTTTTGATATTTTGTAAAATAATCGTTTAATTATCGTTTGAAAAATAACAACAAAAAATAAAGAATAAATATCATATCGTAAGACTACATTAATAATATTGTTTTTCTCTTGAGTTTTATCGTTTCTCGTCAGCATGTTCCAAAGTATATTTTCTCTTTCTAGAAGATCTCGAGAACTTATGTGTGTTCTTGTTACGAACGATAAAACGTTCTTAAAAAAGATCACGAAAGGAATAAAGAAAAGAAATTTATCTTTCCAAGGTCTCCCTCTCTCTCTCTCTCTGTCTCTCTCTCTCTTTCTTTCTCCCTCTCTCTTTCTTTCTCTGTCTCGTTTCTTCCAAATTTTCAATTTCTCGCATTTACATTTTTTTTCATTTTATTTTCTTGTATTTTTATTCTTTTTTTCCTTTTCTTTTTTGTGTTCTCGATAAATATTAAAAATAATACTTTAATCATACAAAATTGTCGACATATCTTCAAATTTTTTTTTTTTTTTCATACGAAAGATATGAAAAATTTCTCAAAATATATACATATATACATAGATTGAACGTGTTACGTCGATGAAAGAAATTACACAATGAAATAGTCATGTTTTAATACAAATTACCATAATATAATGTTCGCATAAGGTGTATAAAAGGAACAATTTTTTATAATCTTACTGTACTATCAAAAGCACAACCTGTAATTATGTTGCCATATTTCCTTCTGTTTATAGAATACTAATTAGATTTGTGTGACGTACTATAATACATAGATAGTATACATGAAAAATTAATGAAACAAATATACGTTACATACGATGCACATATATATTAGTATTATATAATATTATACTACTACTATATTATATATATAGTACTATATATTAGTATACTTTATATATATATATTACTACTAATATACTACTACTACTAGTACTAATATTACTACTAATATAGTACTATATAATATTATAATACTACTATATTATATATATAGTACTAATATAGTACTATATATTAGTATACTTTATATATAGTACTACTTTACTTTATATACTAAAGTACTATATATAACTTTACTATAATATAGTACTATATAATATTATACTACTAGTACTATATATTAGTATACTTATATATTATATAATATTAATATATTATATAATATTGTATACTATATAATATATAGTATATATATAGTATATTAGTATTATATATAGTATAGTATATTAAATTAATATTATATAGTATATTTATAGAATTATATAATACTATTTATACATAAAATAGTACTATTATTATTATTATTATTATTAATAAGTGGCATTAGGAACTCGAAAGTTCATTTTCGCAAATACCAAATCCCGCCATTACTATTCTATACTATACTACTATACTATAGTATACTATATAATAATATATATATATTATACTATATATACTACAAATTATATACTATATATATATATAATTTGAATGATCGATGAAGATCGACACGTGTTTTATTTGAATTTGAATTTGAATTTTCATCGTAGTAGTAGTAGTAGTATTGATTTTTTATTAAATTTTTTTTTTACTTATCTTTTCTACAAGATATTATTTATTTATTTATTTATATTTACATTGATTAAAAAAAAAAAAAGGAAAGAAATGTAGAAAAGATATAATTAGATAAGAACAAAATAAATGACAAATGTAGTAAACCTGTTTTTTTAAAATTGTCGCTATACGACTCGCTAAAAACACATCTGTTTTCAAAGAGAGAAACACATCTATTTTAAAACCTAAGCAACACCATACTTACTACCACACTTGTGGGATACAAGTTTTATCGTCAAATGAAATAATGATTATTATTATTTTCTTATTTTTTTTTTCTTCTTCTATTTATATTATTTAAACATAACAATCTTTCTTTCTATCAATTTATGAATTTATCTATTTTATTTTCATTTTCTTTTTTTTTTTTACTCGACTTTTATGATAAATCCTGCTTATTTAATTGTTTTGTTTAAATTAATTTCTTTTTTTTTTTCTATTAATTCTTTTCTATTCTCGCAAGATTTTCTCGAACTTCCGATAGTTAATTATCGAGATTTTAATTTCGTATATTCTTCGATAATCGAAAACAAACGTCACGCATATTTTCAATTATGCATTCGCGTCAGTCGATGTTTATTTTTTTATTTTTGCATATCGGAATTGAATCGAACTAGCTTTTAATATCGCGTATTTCCGTATTTATATTTTTTTGCTTTTTCATTTTCATTTTGCTTTTTCATTTATTTATTTTTCTAATCGCGTTATAATATCAATAAATTTAATAATAAATATATATTCATTGTTTGTATAATATAATTATACAAATATACGATGCAGTATGCAATAACTCGACATATGTATTTTGAAAAAACTTAAAAATATTACGCCATTTTGTATTTGAATAACCTCCAATTCATTTCTTATGTACTACTTTAATCAAAACTCAAAATTAATACAAAATTACAAAACAAACGATAGGAATATGTCTAAAAAGAAAAAGAGAAATTCGTAAAACATTGTATAAAGTAATATGAAACCCGTAGGAATTCCGTGGAATACAATATGAAGACCACTAATTATAAAGTATTCAAAATATGATATTAAACATTTGATATATATATTTATTTAAATAACACACCTTTTTACACACTCTCCTCTCCATATATACATAAAATTAATTAACCATTACATTTATTTTTTTATTTATTTATTTATTAAATGTTATTAAAAAAGAGAGGTTAGGGAAAAAAAAGGAAAAAAGAGTAATTCTTTGAATGCGATTGGTTTATCCTCCTCCCCTCTCCATGATATTTCACCGACCTCCCGTAACATTTATCGTATATATATATATATATATAATACACATATATAAACCCTCTTCTTCTTCTTCACAATGAAGTCCTCGCGCGATTTATCTGGGTGCACGATCTATACACGAGGCATTATGACAAAGGCGGTAACAGGATCAAGAGATCGAAGATCACAGACAACCCAGGCATTGTTGGCACTCGTGCCAACCCGTGTCGACCGTTCCGTTGTGTTTAATCGTGTTAACAAGGAGGACTCTGGGGACTCCTCTTCCTACCACACCACCCACCATTCACTCCCCTTTATAGAATATATATATATATATATAAATGTGTTAGGGTGAACACTGCTTGTGCATTTTTTTCTTTTATTAATATTTCCAAAAAAAATATTACAAATCAATTATGCAATTTATAAAACAATTTATGATATAATAAACGTATAATACAAATATAATATAATACAATTAATTTTATATTATATAATAGTATATAATTCAATGATAATGATCTGTAGCTCGTTGCTAGAGTTACCGACTCGTACTCTCTCTCTTACGGTATTCGAGGGTTCGAATCCTGGCAGGTCGCGATTATAATAATATATAATATTTTATATTTTATTAAAAATATAAAATTAAACAATTTATAATAGAATATAAACATATAATACAAATATATTAAGGAAAATACAGTTTATATTTATATAATAATAATAATAAAACATATTATATAATATTAATAATATAAAACAATTTATAATATAATAAACATATATAATATACAAATATTAATATAATACAAATTACAATTATATAATAATAATAATATTATATTATATAATAATATAAAACAATTTATAATATAATAACCATATAATACAAATATATAATATAATACAAATTACATTATATAATAATAATATAATACAATTTTAATATTATATTATATAATACAAATATAATCTTATACAAATTATATCATATAATACAAATTTGATCTAATACAAATTATATTATATAATACAAATATAAAATCTCTAATACAAACTATATTATCTAATAATAATATAATATATAATAAATATAAATAATATAATACAATTATATAATATAATAAATACGCAATGTTTAATTTCATTTCTAATATATTACAAGTCACAGCAATTTAATATGTCTATGATGTATGTTCATATCCAATTTTTTTATTCTTAATATTATATCCATATAAACTCTTTTTTTGTGCAAGAATTTTGTTGATAATTTTAATTTATTGTATTATTAATCTATTGTATGTATATCGTTTCAGAATGGTGTTGATTTTAAACGGGGTCCTTCAGGAAGATGTCCCAACGGACAGTAGATCGTTGTACGTGTCACACCCTATATATCGTGAGACTGCAACGCAACTTCACTCAATACCTGCAAAATTGGTGGGCCCTGTCGGCCTTTTGTACGTTCAACAACGAGAAATGGCAGCCACTGTACCAGTTGATAGTTAGTATAATATCATATTTTTATCATCATTATTATTAATATTATGTTCTTTAATGATTTTCTGATGAACGTTGTTAACGAGAAACTTTCATAAAAATATTTAACTCGTATTTTAACTCGTCATTGTTTATCTAAAATGAGAATAATTTACAGATTATAATAAAAAGAGATAAAGAAAGAAAGAAAGAAAGAGAGAGAGAGAGAAAAAAAATTAAAAACTTGACCCAATACTCTCGCGCACAACTCTTCACATATATACATATATACATATATACATATATTTCAAATGATATCGAAATGAAGAAATGTACATTGGTAAGACGATTTAAATGCGATATCAAGCTGAGATATTGACGCAACCTGCTTTTGTTAAAAAGATTATATTAAATTGGGTTAAACTTTAATGATTTCTTTTCTAAATGACGAAATTTCAAGTCAAGATAATAATAATAATAATTATACTTTACATGAAATACTATATATAGAATAATATATATAAATATATAATACTTAATTATTATTACTTTGTTAACACATTCGCGACCGCTGACGTAAATTCACGTCTTTTCAAGTTCTATTCCTAATTTTTGCTGACGTGATTCACGTTATTTTAACTTTTCAAAGTTTTATAAAAATAAATTTATATATATATATATATATATATAAAATTTATATACACAAATATATATATATATATAAATATATAAATATAAATTTTATATATTAAATTTATATTTAATTATTTCAATATAATATTTAAATAATTATATTTTAGTATATTATTATATTTTATTATTTAAATATAATATTTAAATAATTATATTTTATTATATTGTTATATTTTATTATTTAAATATAATATTTAAATAATTCATTATTTTTTCCAGTACTCAGTATTAAAAAAGGAAAAAATATGTCAGCCGCGAATAGTGTTAATATAAAAAAAGAGAATACAAAAGAAATCAACAAATAATATATTACATTTGAAAAATAAAAAATAATAACGTCGCATATATATTATTGAAGATAAGAAAATAATATTTTATATTAGTTTTGTCTACTTATCTATTTATTTATTTATCTATCTATCTATCCCTTTTTTATACTTTTCTTTTTGGGGGGGGGGATTTTTCTTCAATTTTTTTTACTTTTTATTAATGTTTTTTTTTTTTTTTATTTCAAAGTACACAAGTAGCGTGAGAAAATAGGTTTTACCATGGCTTATAATACATACACATATATACTCTTTGAAAAGCCACTTTGGAATTCACCGTACTAAGTGCTCTCCTCTTCTTTTCCTTTCGCAGAGAACGTGAGCATCCTCGGCTCGGACGACATGACTACGTGCATAATCGTCGTCGTGAAGCATTCCGGTGAGTATATACTTTTATACATACATGCATACACATACATATATAGATATATTTCTCTTTATGTAAATACCATTGAGAAAGGAGAAAACGACAAGCACATAATCTAGCCCTTATATTTGAAATAAATAAAAAAGAAGAAGAAGAAGAAGATGATGATTATATTAAAATGTATAAGAGTAATTTTTATTTCTAACGTATTAATAATGTATAAAAAAAAAAAAAATTTACAAATAATGTTCTTTTAAATCAATCACATCGTAATATATAATTATATAATTTCAAATGAATCACTATGTGTGTGTGTGTATATATATATATGTATATACATATATATTACATTTAGATTTGATTGAATAATAATTAATTATTCAAATTGACGGAATATATATAAAAGTATAATAAATAAATTAGAATTAATTAGAATTGTAAATAAAAGCATATTAGAAATTGTAAATATTATATTATATTATATTATATTATTTAAATTTGTTAGGTTCGGGTGCATCAGCCTTGGCACACCTGGATGGCGCAGGTACGGAAGATGCCGCAGCCGCCATGATTCAAAGGGTGACAGAATTATCTATTGGCTTTCCGGAAGGTCGTTTAGAATTACAGTTGGTCGGTGGTTATTCCGATCCAAGAAATTATTCCGAGGAATTGTTTTATAATATTTTATGTAAGTATTCAACTATAACAAAAAAAAAAAACAAGTTTAACTCTCTCTCTTTTTTTCTTTTCTTTTCAATTAAATTAAAAATCACGGAAAAATCTCTGTATATATTGTTGTTGTGTTGTTTTTATTTTTTTTTAATTGGGAAAATAAAAAAAACACACCATGTTAATCAAATTAAATTCATTTAAGGTCATTTATGAAGTAAAAATATTATTAATTCTATGTCAATTACAATTGCATTTAATAATTCGAATTAATGTTTGTATTTTTGGAAAAGCTGCCTTTCAAAAACAACCCGTCGAAATCGACTTAACGTTGTGCTGTGTCGGTGAATTAAATACCACCGTAAGAGGTGGCATCCATTGGCCTGTGATCTATGGTATCGGATTGAACTTGAAGACCGGCGAGATCTTCCCTGCAACCTTCCCTGACAAGGGCCCCGATCAGCCGCTCAGGTGTGCCAGACAGTTAACCGGAGGTCAACAGGTGCATGTGCGCTGTTATCTAAATGGAAAAGAAAAATGATGATGAAAAAGACATGTCGCATTTTTATATATATGTACACCACATTGAAATATAATTATACAATTATATGCACGAGTTTTATGCAAATTTCAAATTTTCAATTGGCCATTTTGTTTTAAACTTGGACAACATTATGAAATAGAAAAACAAAACGTTAGAATCTGAAAAAAAAAAAACAAATATTTAAACAAATTTAAATTAAAAGAAAACAAAACAAAATATACACGTGAGTGATGGATATGATTAAAAAGTGGTTGAATTCAAAATAATAAATCGGTTGAATAATTCGCGAATCGCGACTCGACGTTTATTAAATTCAATAAAGAATATTTATTTTCAAATTCATTTGTACAAATAATAATAATAATATATATTTGAAAATTTGTAGGTTCTCGACGTGTACGATTACAACCTGGGATTACTTAGAATCGGTCCCTTTAATTACGATCCCTTGAGAGGTGTCGACCTTTGGCTATCTCAAACCGATCAATTCATCCTTCAACATCTATCGACGTCACCGGAAGTTGAACTTCCTCATTTTGCGTCGCAGGTGATTATTTATTTATTTATTCTTTCCCCCTCCCCTCTCCCTCCCCTCTCCCCCCTTTTTTATAATCCAATGAAATTTGTATGTATATTAAAAAAAAATACTTTTTCGTTAAATGGGGCTCCTTTTTTTCATTTTTTTTTTTATTTTTTATTTTTATTCTGTTCTTCTCTTCATTTTATATTTCAGATACGAGCAACGCTTAAATATATCCAGGACAATCAATTTCCGGCTGTTACCGTTTTCCGAGATAATAGGCCTCATTATTATCGTCGGGATGAAGCAACCGGTGTCTGGCAACCGATACGATACTAATTATTGCACTTATATATATATATATATATATATATATATACGTGCGTGCAAAACTTCAGCGTCAATTTTCTTAGAAGCATACAAAAGAAAATTAATTAATTGATTAATTTAATGCTCGCGAATATCCATCAGTTTTTATTTTTACTTTTATTTTTATTTTATTGTAATTTTATTTCATTCGTTTTTGTTTTTCAACCTCTCTCTATCGTGAAAGAAGAAGGATAAACTATTATTTTTCAATGAATAATTGCGAGCCACTAAAATAACGTATATGATAACAACAACAACAACAACAACTTTAAATAGTAAAATTAGAAATGAATAATTAATAATAATAAAAATAAAACATGTGTCGAAAGTGCGAAATAGACAGACAGACAGAGAGAGAGAGAGAGAGACACGATTTTAATTAAAAATTACCTTTAAATTACAAATGATTTCTTTTTCTTTCTCTCTCTCTTTCTCTCTTTCTCTGTCTCTCTCTTTCTCTTTATCGTCAAGTTTGTATATCAAACACAATCAATAAATTAAAATAATATTATAGTTACGCATAAAATACACATTACACGCATACACGTGCTACCTTGAAACTCGTTAGATACATCAAATTAAAATGCGAAATGGGTAAAAGGAAAAAGAAAGAAAAAAAGAAATATTTGTGAAAGGGAAAAGAATTATTTTCTCTCTTGAGGTTGTTGTTTTTTCCTTAATAATAGTAATAATAAATAAATAAATAAAAAAAAAAATATAAAAAAGAAAAGAAAAGAAAACACATTCGCACAACGAATATTTCAACACGTGTATTTGCCATAAACAATAAAAATGAAAGTTTTTAGCATTAGACGGATAGTATTAAGAGAGTTTATATAAATATATATATATATATATATATATAGGGAATATTAATTAATTAATAAAAAGAAAAAGAAGAATAATAAAAAAAGAATAAAAAGAAAAGAAAACAAAAAGGTAGATACAAAAAAAATATATATAAGGAAACAAAGTAATTATACTAACTTTACGCGCGAGAATATAATGATAATGATGATGATGATGATGATGATGATGTGTACATAATTTTCTCTTTCTAAAACAGGCATATATATATATATATATATATATATATATATATATATATATATATATATATATATACAGGCATATATATGTACTTACCAAGGCCATATTCATGGGTTTGTTAATGGTGCGATGACACAGGGCCCCCTGTGTCGCTAAAGATCCTGTCAAGCGCAAAAAATTGTAAAAAAAATGTCAAGTATAATTTTTCTTTTTCAATAATTATATAAATGAATATTTATACGCATAAATATTTTTCATATTTAATTGGATTGATTGATTAATTAATTAATTAATTATTTAAATAATGTTTCCATTTTGAAAATTTTTTATAAATGTTACTAACTTTTTTAGAACTCCGCTTTTCCATTTCATGCAGGACTCCTCGCAAAATGTTAGAAACAATGCCTGATATATATATACACACATATACATTTGCAAATTTGCGATTTTGAAAATAAATAATTCTGTTGTTTTGGTAAGGGATGAACAAACAACATGCTGCCAAGCTTTTCAAAATCGCACCTTTTTCTGTTGTCTTTATCTATCACGATTTTTAATTATTAATATTATTATTATTATTATTAATATTATTATTATTATTATTATTATTATTATTATTATTATTATTATTATTATTATTATTTTATATCTTTTCTTTTTAATCTTTCGTTTATACGTCCCGATTTATGTTAAAGAAGAATGGTGTGGTTCGAAGAAAGACAAAAATAGGAAAAACACAATTTGTTGTTCTCGCTAATAAAGTAGATCCCATCGTTACCGATCTCGTCAATTTTATAAAAAAAAAAAAAAAAAAAAAATATTCTGATATTATATATATATAATATTTACATAGAGATATATTCGATTTTTCTTTATCGATAAATGCCGCAAACGCTTAAAACCAGTGTCTTATTTACTTATACGTAATGTGTAAACATAAAAATAACACGTGCAAGGATGTATTTAAATTTTCTTTTCGTTTTAACTTTTTTTTTTTTCTTCTTCTCCCTTATATTATAAGAAAAATTCAATAATTATCTACGATTGTATATGTTAATGTATATACATACGTGTATGTATACACGCTCGAATTACTTAGTATATAACATTTTTTCAATTTTTCTTACGATTTATTATAATAATACTTAATAATGATTTTGCGAAAAAGTAAAAGAAAAAAATAAGATACATATATACATACATATATTGTCCAGTGTGTGCATTTTTTACATTCTATTTACAATATTACATTAAATGTTTCGAAGTTAATACGTGGTGTGTTCAAAATGGTGGCCTTAGCATTAATGCAATAATGAAAGATAAAAGAAGAAAAAAAAAAAGAAATATCTCATAATAAATGACTTACATGCATTTTCTATTTCCTTCAAACGTAATATCAAAAGCACATAATTACACTAATACGTTGACTCTTATAATATTATCATACATACTTCTCATAATAATCATAATATTAATTTGTTCAATTTTGTTAAAATCGCGATAAATTATTGTGGACAACGACGTAGTATATTAATTATGATTAATTACATTTATTTTCATAAGTAAAGAAATTTATTTGAGAAATAATTTTTTATTTATACATATATATATATATATACATATTCTTAACTAATATGATAAAAGATAAAAATAATCTATAAATAATCTTATTATAATTGCTTTCAATAATTACCGCTCAATTTCAAATTGTTCAACGTGTCGTCACGTGACATTCTTATTCAGATAAGTTTCCTAAAAAATCCACAATGTCGCTAGTTTACAATCCAACCACGAGGCATTATACGCATGCGCAGTATTTAGTTAGTCTAGTACTGTTTACTGTACGATCGCGCGACCACGAGGTATTATTATTACAAATATACAGTTTTATTTTAAAATACTACAACAGGTACAAATATAAAGATTTGAAAAAAATGGCACACAGTAAAATATTTTTACGAAATCGTGCGCTTGGTTACGTTAGTAATCATATACCAGTAGTAACGAGATATATTCAAAGAAGGAAAGAAAATCTTTTGGTAACCTGTGTAGGTAAAGAATTTCATACTTATGGCTGTGCACATTTTTCTCTATTAAGTGTATCTGGAACACATCCTGACGATATAACTTGTTTATCTGCGGATTCTTTTCACATTTATACGGCCGCTGATAATATCGTTTATGCATGGAGAAGAGGTACAGAATTGAAGCACACTTACATAGGCCATAATTATACTGTACATATTATATTACCTTTTGGTCCACATTTAATCACCATCGATGAGAATAGTACACTCATGGTTTGGGATATTAAAACTGAAGAATTAATCTTAGAATTGAACTTTTCTAATAATCAATTTGAAATAACTACCATGATACATCCTGCTACTTATATGAACAAAGTTTTGTTAGGTAGCAAACAAGGTAGCCTACAATTATGGAATTTAAAGACAATGAAGATGATTTATACTTTCAAAGGATGGAATATACCTATCACCGCTTTAGAACAAGCACCAGCTATAGATGTTGTTGCTATTGGTTTGTTAGATGGAAAAATTATATTACATAACCTTAAATTTGATGAGACACTTTTCGAATTGATACAAGATACCGGTAGTGTAATATCAATCTCATTTCGCAACGACAACAATCCCATTATGGCTACTGGAAGTTTAAACGGACAAATCGTATTTTGGAATCTTGAACAGAGAAAAGTTGAAAGCCAGTTAAACAAAGCACACTTTGATGCTGTAACTGGTTTAAAATATTTACCAAATGAACCATTATTGGTATCCTCTTCGTCAGATAATTCTTTAAAATTATGGATTTTCGATTTGACAGATGGAGGTGCAAGATTATTAAAAATAAGAGAGGGTCATGCCGAACCACCAACAATTGTACGTTTTTATGGTAACAATAATGATAATATATTGACTGCAGGAGGTGATTCATCTTTAAGAATATTTTCTACTGTTACGGAAACGTTTAACAAAAGTTTAGGCAGAGCTTCTTATAATAGAAAATCATCCAAGAAAAAAAGTAAAACAGTGGAAGATCCAATGATAATGCCACCTATTACATACTTCTGTGCAGAAAAAACTCGTGAAAAAGAATGGTGTAATATAGCAGCTATTCATTCTGGTTTAGGTATGGTTACTACCTGGTCTTATAATTTATTAAAAATGGGTGAACATAAGTTACTACCTGAAAGGTTTAAAAATGATCGTAATGCCACATCAACTTGCTTGTGCATTACCAAATGTGGAAATTTCGTTATTGTTGGATACAGTACTGGTCATGTAGATCGATTTAATATACAATCGGGTACTCATAAAACTAGTTATGGCAATGAACATAAGCATACAGGTCCAGTAAGAGGACTAGCAGTTGATGATTTGAATCAAATCGTTGTTACCGCTGGTAAAGATTGTTTAATTCAATTTTGGGATTTTAATTCTCATCAAGGTAAGTTTATTTCAATCGAAATATTTTGTTTTATGTATTCTCTCATCATTTGTTTTAATTTAATATTATATTTCAAATCAAGATTTAGGATTAAAAATGACCATGACGCTACCAGAATCAATAGAATGGTTACGTTATCACAACGAATGTACTTTCATAGCTGTTGCATTGGAAAATTTTTCAATAATTCTAATTGACTTAGATACTAAAAAGATAATACGACATTTTTATGGACATAAAGGAAGATTAACTGATGCAACATTTAGTCCTGATGCAAAATGGTTAATCACATCTTCTATGGATTGTACAATAAGAACTTGGGATATTTTATCGTCTCATTTAATAGACGTTTTTCAAGTAAGTTTTCTTATAATCTTTTCATTTATGTATAATGAATCTATTTGACAATTATTTAATGTATATATATAATATAATTTAGGTATCAAATGCTTGTATATCTTTAAATTTGTCTCCAACCGGAGAATTTCTTGCAACGGCACATATGTGCAATGAAGGAATATATTTGTGGTCAAATCGTACAATTTATTCTCATGTATCGTTAAAAGCTATAAAAGAAGAAGATGTAATACCAATGATTGATCTTCCTAATTCTATAGTAGAAGATAATCAAGAAAACAATGAAGATCTTAATGAAGAAGAATCGCAATATGTTTCTCCACAACAACTTGGTGAAAATTTAATAACAATATCTTCATTGCCACAATCTAGATGGAAAAATTTGCTTAACATTGATATCATTAAAAAAAGGAACAAACCTAAGGAACCTCTTCAAACTTCAGAAAAGGCGCCATTCTTTTTACCAACCATTGCCTCATCGGATATCAAATTTGATTTGTCAGATGTTCAAAATTCAACAGATATTCCAAGATTACGAAATAACAAAGATTTTCAAATTTTAACGATATTTGGAAGAATGTTGTGTTCCACTTTAGAATCGGATAAAGATTTCATAGATGTTATTGATAAATTAAAATCTATGGGTCCAAGTGCCATAGATTTTGAAATTCAATCTCTTTCGGCGGAAGAAGACAATAAAGTATTATTGTTACAACAATTTATGAAAGTCTTATGTTTTATGATGGATCATAAAATTGATTTTGAATTGGCACAAACTTATCTAGGAGTATTCTTAAAATGGCACGGTCAAACAATATCTGAAACTCCAAAATTATTAAATAATTTAGAATATTTGCAAGATCAACAATTGAAAAATTGGCAGACACTTAGAGAAAAATTATTTTATAATCTTAGTATTGTAAAGTCTCTTAAGAAAATGTAACATAAATCAAATGTAAGACTTTTTTTTATACTTTCTTTTTCCACTTTTTTTTCTTTTTTTTTTCTTTTTTTTAAGAATTTGATTAATAAATGTAAATATAAATTATAAAAAAAAAAAAAGAAAAGAAAAAAAGTATTTTGTAGAACATATATAATCATAACTATAAATAAAATCGTAAGATAATGTAATACAGTGTAAATACAAATATATATATATATATATGTAATCATCTAGATGTTAAAGTATTTTGATTACAAATTTATAATAAGGCAGTAAAATCACAGATAATTATTTCATCATATTTTATTCTTTATAATTAAGAAAACACTGTAATTGTTCTATGACCATAGGATCAAGAGATAAATCATTGATATAACTTTGAAATCCTATAGTTATTCTGTACAAACTTCTTTTGCTCGCACTTCTCAGAGAATTAAATATCAGTTTGACGCTTGATTTATCGCTATTGTGAGATTTCTTATTTAACATATTAGATTTATGTAACTTATCTACACTAAACTTTAATGCTAACAGCGTATTAAATATAGTTGAAAGATCTTTTTGTACAATACCATATGAATCTTCTTCCAAAGATATATTAGCCAAAGAAGAGACAGCCTCGATCGCCCATATTACAGCTTGTGAATTAAATAAGGCATATTCGATCTTTAAATCCTCTTGTTCGCCGAATACATAATAAATAAGTGGTTTTGAAAGTAAATACGATATTATTTTGTCCTTCTTGTTTAGAAAATATTTATACGTCAACCATTTAACTTCTGGTGGTTTGGAATCGTCAATATTGATCATAGGTGGTTTTGTCTCTACTATCAATTTACGCATATTATTAAAAGTATAATCACTTACACTTTTAAAAGCGGACAAATTAGATGCATTTAATGAAGTAATCATCTTAGATGAGAAATGTTGTTCCTTAGGTTTATTGGTAATCTCATTGAGCTCATTAGTAAATCCACTGATGAAATGTAAAACTTTTTGAATGATGCAATTCCAATTATAAGGATGACCGCCAGGTTGACTCAAGGTAAATAATATCTTTCTTCTTGTCTTCTGTTTAACAGCCAAAGTAACAAGATCCAAATATGCTAAATGTTGTAGCATTGGTATATCATCGGATGATAAAACATCGGCCAATGTTATCGTTGAAATATTATTATTAAAGACATTAGCTTGTTGAATTTCTAACGGTATCCATTCGGTTAGAAATATTTCCAATAACAATGTTGTCGTTTTACTAACAAATATCAAAACCGATTGATATACCCATAAATAGAATATTAGAGATATACTTAACAATCTTGATAAGCTATCCAATGGTTTTACATCTATTTGTGCTGATGTGATGGATAATATAAAGTCACGCATATAGGATCCCATTAGAAAGTATCCAATCATGAAATAAATAACTGGGCAAAATGAGATGTATGGTAATGTAGATAATATTTGACAAATGCCTGTTTTAAATTTGGAAAATTTGGTCAATGGTATTATATTAAAATGAAAGCATCGTTGATTAGACCAAGCTGTTGTTAGGAAGACATAAAATCCAGTCCATAATCCTCCAATTATTAGAAAATAATGTTCTTCTATCAGGCATGATCCATAAAGTATATTGCAATTGTCGATCAATAAATTATGATTACCTTTCTTCAATGACAAATGTAACCATGCCACATTACAACCCATTAGAACGCTAAGTATACCTCTTAATAAATATTGGCTGGTAAAGATATGTTGAAGTTTCAAAAATCTATTCTTTATGTACGGCTGACGATGTAAATAATAATTACAATGTAGAATCCCTTGTAGAAGTCCAACGAATATTAAAAAATATATTCGCAATTTTAATGATAATATTGAATCCCACGTATTCTGCATCCATAACGTAACATTTAAATTGACATTAATAATAAAAATCAAACTGCACAGAAGAATGAATTGTAATACGACATTGCATATTAGAGCAATGAGCATTCGTTTTTTCAATAATCCTGAATAATCCTTTCTATTAGCTTCGAACATTTTTATGGATTTTTAATTTAACTTTTATTTCATAAACACTTATACTTTTATCTAATAAATCTTATTTAAAATGTTACAATGTTAGTTCCTTAAATACCGGTTTTATACACATGTATAGAAATATATATATATATGATATAATATCAACCAATGATCGTGTAGATAGAAGAATGACGGTTAACATTTGCGCGGTAAATTTGACAACCGTATAGTGAATTTCTTAGTTATTTCAAATTTTCAATAAAAAGTTACTTTTTTTATGACAAGTTACTAAATGTTATTTTATCTTTAAAGTTGGTACCACTTAAATTCCTATAATTTCAAACTGTTTCCATTGTACAGAGCATACACACACATAAAGGACTTCTTTAAATTTATATAAAAGAAATAAAGGATATTTTAAAGGATATTTATCAAATTGAAATATATTATTTGAAATATGGTTCGTACCAAAGCAGATCGTTTACCTGGAAAAGGTAAAAAAGAAATTTAAATAAAATTATTTTTCATAATACATAATTACAAACAATAATTATGATTGTTTTTTTTTTTTGTTGACTTTCTTTTATGTTTATCTTATTAGTAATTTTGACTTTGTAAATAATATTTGAAAATATTAAATATTTTCAAGTATATAGTAATTTATAAATAATTAATATTGTATATATATATGTTATTGTATCATTTTATTTATTTAATTTGTATGTAGCTGTTGGTGCTAAAGCACCACATAAAGTTTCAAGTACAACAGGTACAGCAAAAAAAAGAAGAAATAATAAAGGTGAATAAACATTGTTTTAAATATCCTACTATTACTATTATAATATTATTGTTATTTTTAGCAAGTAGTTATTCTGGTGGAAATCCATATCATCCAAGACAAACTCCAGATTGGCAAAAACCAATAACAAATTTTATGAATCAAAGTATTACCAATAACGATAATGTTGCATCCACATCACATGTAAATATAAAATAAATAATTACATATATATATATATATGGATATATTTTTTGAAATATAAATAATTATTTTTACAGGATAATGAGAAAGAAAATAATGAAAGTGATATCTCAATTGATGAAAATGATTAAATGAAAGGAATCAATTATTTTATTATTTAGATGATATAGACAGAATTTTGTTATAATTTATTCATCAAAGTTATTTAATATAGTTTCAATTGTTGACATAAAGTGAAAGAGAGCTATCAAAAGCAAATTACTTTATTATAACTGTGATTATGAACAAAAAAGAAAATAATAATAAGTGATAAATATAATTTAGTTTATTTTTAAATATAAGATAAAATTTTCATTTAATCATTTAAATATTATCCATCGACATAGTTTTCATAACTTTTCATTAACGAAACATATTTAAATGTATTAGAATTATTTGAAACAGTTTAAGTGTTGTGTTGTTACAATGTAAAAAGAAAAAAAATGTAAGATAATCAATTAAAATTTTATAACCTATCTATCTATCTTGAACATAATTTTTTTTTTACTAATTGTAAGAGAAAAATAACTGAGCCAAGTAAGACCTAAGTGTAGGAAGTAACTTCCCCTTCATTTGACTTAAGTGGAAATCCTTTAGAAAGGTTATTAAATCACATTGTGGAGTTAGTAACAATTATTTCCCTAGACAAATTGATTATGTCATAAATGTTAATTTGTTTGATTTTCATTATTAATATTTATAGATTTATGAACACTTTAAAAATACTCACTTATTAAAACATTTCATTTATTATGTACTCTTTTATTTTAATAATAATAATAATAATAATAATAATAATAATATATCTAAATAATTATTCTAATAATGAAGAATTGTTTTATTAAAAATTATATTACATGATATTCTTTTTTACAATTAATAATAAATTTATATTCTTAGCATGTCAATTATATTTATAAATACATAATATAAAAAGAAGAATATATATATATATATTATATATATATGTAAATTTTCCCCAGTATTTAACCAATAATAATTCTCGTAATCTGGGGAAAAATAATGTTGTCGTATATAGAGAAATATATTAGTATATAAACTTTGGCAATGTATAGAAGCGAGAACAAATTAAAACCCGCATAGTTCTATCCATTTTTATAATATTAATAATATTTTAAATAATCATTAATCTAAATATACTGTCAATAAGTTTTGAAAATCGTATTTGGGAACGCGAAAACAAATATATATCCATAGAAGAGACATTTTATTACCACATTCGCAAAGTTAATTCGTAGTACTTGAGATGATGGTGCTGTTCCTGTAGTTTCACGAAAAATAAATCTATATAATAGTGAATGTTAAATATCTCTCTGTTGAGTTTTAAAGAAGGAAAAGAAAAGAAGTAAAGTACAAAAATAAGATATATACATATATATATATATATATATGTATACAGATATTTATATGTACATATATATATGTATATATATATATATATATACATATACATTTATTTATTTTAACACAATATATTTATATATATATATATATATACATAGATATATATATTAATAATTAGATATATATATATATTCACGCCATTTTTTTTTTTTTTTCATTTAAAAAGAAATCGCAACGACAATTCAACCGGCTGTGAAGAAAATCTTGCAATCATGGCCACCGTATCTTATCAAATAGCAAATTTACTGGAAAAGGTAAAAATGTCAATTTATTAAAATAAATCATATATTTTTATTTCATAATTTTCCTTCTTTTTGTTTTCTACTTATCATTTGTGCTAAAATTTTGTTTATTGTTGACTTAACCTAACGGTTATCTTTCTTTCTTTCTTTCTTTTATTTCTTTGAAATATTTTTCACAGATGTCTCGTCGATTTAATTCAAATTTGATTTATTTTTATTCATTTATTATTATTATTATTAATCTTATTATTATTATGACATTGGCATTTTATTCTAATAATAATTTGTATTTCATATTTCCTTTCTTTTTATTTCTCTTATATTTTTAAATTTATTATTACATCTCTCTCTCTCTCTCTCTCTCTCTCTCTCTCTTTCTCTATCTCTCTATCTATCTCTCTCTTTCTATTGTCGTTCTTACTTCATAAATAATTTATCTTTCACAGATGACATCTAATGATAAAGATTTTAGATTTATGGCGACCAATGATTTGATGAGCGAATTACAGAAGGATAGTATTAAATTAGACGATGATTCTGAACGTAAGGTTGTCAAGATGTTACTTAAATTATTGGAAGACAAAAATGGAGAAGTACAGAATCTTGCTGTCAAATGGTATATATTATTAATATTAAAGTATTGTTAAGTGCCTATTTTGGATAGATTTTCGTTCGTTGACCAATATGGTGTTTAACACGTTAATAATTTATTATTTATTCTTTCAAAAGTTCATGAATCTTATAAGCGTATTAATAATTTTAGTTTAGGTCCACTAGTCAATAAAGTCAAGGAATATCAAGTAGAAGTTATTGTTGATGCTTTATGCAGTAATATGGTGTCTGATAAGGAACAACTAAGGGATATTTGTAGTATTGGCTTAAAGACTGTCATTTCTGAACTTCCATTAGGATCCAGCTCATTGGTTGCTAATGTATGCAAACGCATTACTGGAAGATTAAGTAGCGCTATTGAAAAGGTATATATATATATATATATATATAGGATAATAACATTTATCATATTTAACCAGTTAAGCGTGTTTGACGACTATATCCGTCATGGAGATGTGTGTGTGGCAAACGTTTATATTATGACGTCTATATCCGTAATGCGTAAAAGTTTGTTACAATTTGATATTTAAATTGTAATTGTGATAGCGAAAACTAAATTTAATTCATAAATTTTAATATGTTTCAAATGTTTAGAGGTCAAAAAAAAAGATCAAGAATAAATTTTATAACTTCTATAAATATTCGATTTTTTCTCTAATTTTTTTATGTTCATATTAAGACACTGTGTGTACATTATTAACAAAATTGTTCATTTTCTAAAATAAAGTCGTCTTTTTGACTATCCAATATTTTAACAGCAAGCGCCACTTACTCTGTGTTTGACGACTATATCCGTCATCACTTGATTATCGTGACACACACCGGGAGCGCACTCTTCGCACAGATCATCGCCACACTTAACTGATTAAAAAAAGGAAAAAAAGAAAACAAATAAATAATTATGCTACTTACATAATATATCATTTGATTTCAGCAAGAAGATGTATCCGTTCAATTGGAGGCGCTTGATATTGTAGCAGATTTATTGTCTCGGTTTGGAGCTTTATTGGTGACCTTTCATTCAACTATTTTAACCGCATTATTACCACAATTATCTTCCCCACGTCAAGCAGTTCGTAAACGTACCATAGTAGCATTGAGCCATCTTTTAACATCGAGTAACAATTATTTATACAACAAACTTTTGGACCATCTCCTTGAGGGACTTTCATCGCAAACTGTCAAAAGTGTTATCAGGACATATATTCAGTGTATTGCATCGATTTGGTAAATCATATTTCTTCGTTTATTTATTTATAAAAATTAAAAAACAAAAGAAATATATATATATATACAAAAAAGTATTTTATAATTCTTTGATTGTAGTCGTCAAGCTGGACATAGGTTTGGTGAACAAATAGAACGAGTTATGCCATTGATAGTAGGATATAGTAACGAGGACGACGATGAACTTAGAGAATATTGTTTGCAAGCATTTGAAGCTTTTGTATATAGATGTCCTAAAGAAATAACACCGCATATTAATGAGGTCAATAAAAACAGGATGATTATGACGATGATTTTTATTTATATATATTTCATATTATATTTGTCTTTTTTAGATCATCAAAATCTGTTTGATATATATTGTATATGATCCTAATTACAATTACGACGACGATATGAACGATCTTTCTGATGGAGAAGCTATTATGGAAGTAGAAGAAGATGGTGAGGATGATGCAGAAGATGAATATTCAGATGACGATGATATGAGCTGGAAAGTACGTAGAGCAGCTGCTAAATGTTTAGAAGCTGTAGTATCGAGTAGAAGAGAACTCTTACCTGAACTATACAGAGTTGTATCTCCAGCATTAATTTCTAGATTCAAAGGTAAGCAGCTTTAATTGTTTCATCGTAAAATGAATAATTTTTGATGGACCCAATATACACGTCCGTAACATTTAAAGAGTCAAATCGATATAAGTTAACAAATATACATTTTTTGTTTGAAATATATATATATATATTAATTTGAATACAATTTTCTTTCAATATTATATAGAAAGAGAAGAAAATGTTAAATCAGACATATTCCATGCCTACGTCGCTTTATTAAGACAAACAAGACCTGCAACTGGTGTACCACTTGACCCAGACGCAATGGAAGATGACGATGGTAGTCCTGTATCTTTGTTGCAACAACAAGTACCTTTTATTATCAAAGCTGTACATCGTCAGATGAAAGAGAAAAGCATCAAAACTCGACAAGATTGTTTTTCTTTGCTTAAAGAATTAGTTCTTGTATTACCTGGTGCTTTAGCGAATCATATACCCGCATTAATACCAGGCATACAATATTCTTTGGGAGACAAAAATTCTTCTTCTAATATGAAAATCGATACTTTAGCCTTTGTACATACACTTTTGGTAACTCATCAACCTGAAGCATTTCATGCTCATATGGCAGTTTTAGCTCCTCCAATTATATCAGCTGTAGGAGATCCATTTTATAAAATCACTGCAGAAGCATTATTAGTGTTACAACAACTTGTACAAGTTATTAGACCTCATGGTAAATAAGATTGTTTAGAGAATTGACATTATAATGACATGATAATATAAGATAACGATTGTTCTTGTTTTGTTCTTTTTTGTTTTCAGGGAGAACATGTTATTACAATTTCCCTACATTGTCTTCTGACATTTATCAATGTACATTAACGAGGTTACGAACAGCGGACATAGATCAAGAAGTCAAAGAAAGAGCCATCGCTTGTATGGGACAAATTCTTGCACATTTCGGTGATACATTGTCTGGTGAATTACATATATGCCTTCCCATATTTTTGGATAGATTACACAATGAAATCACACGTCTCACAACTGTTAAAGCATTAACTTGTATAGCCGCTTCACCCTTAAGAGTAGATTTAAAACCAATAATGGTCTGTATTTTATAACACACACTTATCTTATAAGTTAGAATAAGTTATTAAAAATATACAACATTGTTATTTAGGAAGATGCAATACCCATTCTTGGATCATTTTTAAGAAAAAATCAGAGAGCTTTAAAATTGTGTTCCTTACCACTTTTGGATACTTTAGTACGCAATTACAGTTCTGCACTACACTTTGATCTATTAGACACGGTAATTATATTTTCAATATGAACACCCTATCCGTACATCCATGTATTTAATAAATATTAATATATGCATATATTTTTTGAATATTCTTAGGTTACAACAGAATTACCTGCTCTATTAAATGAGACTGATTTACATATTGCACAATTAACACTTAATTTACTGACTACAATTGCTAAATTACATCCAGGTTCATTAACAAGAGTTTCAGATAATATTTTACCTGAGATATTAGTGTTGGTTAAATCACCACTCCTTCAAGGTAAGAATTATACACATTTAATTCATTAAATTATATTCTTATAAAGAATTGATGTTTATCAGGTGTTGCATTAAGTTCTATGCTTGAGTTCTTCCAAGCATTGGTACAAGCTGATATACCTGGACTTGGTTATCGTGAGTTGCTCACAATGTTAGTAGCACCAGTCAATCAATCCGTGTTACATAAACAAGCTTATCATTCATTGGCTAAATGTGCCGCTGCATTGACAGTTACTTGTCAGCAAGAAGCACAAGTTGTCGTTGAACAATTTTTAAATGATGTTAAAGAACCACAAAATGACGCGCAACACATTTTTGCGTTGCTAGTTATCGGAGAGATCGGTAAACATGTGTAAGTTTAAATGAAAATCAAAAATATGTTTTTTCTTTCATTAAATTAATTAATTAATTAATACAAGTAAGTGTACTCGTTCATTATTTTCATGTACATTTAATTACAGAGACTTAAGCGGAATTGGCGAATTGAAAGTAACAATCTTGTCATCTTTCTCATCTCATTCAGAAGAAGTCAAATCAGCAGCTAGTTATACTTTAGGAAATATAGCTGTTGGTAATCTTCCAGAATATTTACCATTCGTACTAAAAGAAATAGAAGCACAACCTAAACGTCAATATCTTCTTTTACACTCTTTAAAAGAGGTACATTGATTTACATATAAAATATAATAATATTTGCTGACAAATGTTATCAACAAATATAATTCCTTACAGATTATCGCGTGTCAATCTGCAAGTCCCTCCGGTATAACGCATTTACAAAGTTTTGTACCATCCATATGGATGCTTTTATACAGACACTGTGAATGTACAGAAGAAGGTACTCGCAATGTCGTTGCAGAATGTCTTGGAAAGCTCACTTTAATAGATCCAACTAGATTATTACCTACGTTACAAGATTCTTTAAAATCACCATCTGCTCTTATGAGAACTACAATAGTCACAGCTGTTAAGTTTACCATTTCAGATCAGGTAAATGTTTATTCATCAATTTGATCATTAACAAATTATTTTATTATACATATATATATATATATATATATATGTATATTTGTAAAGCCTCAACCAATCGACGTTATGTTGAAACAATGCATGGAACACTTTTTGGTTGCCTTGGAAGATCCAGATTTGAATGTACGAAGGGTGGCATTAGTTGCTTTCAATTCAGCAGCACACAATAAGCCTATGTTAATCAGAGATTTATTAGATTCCGTTTTACCACATCTTTACACAGAAACCAAAATAAAGGTAATGACAAGACGAAAAAAAGAAAAAAGAAAAAAACAAAACAAAAAGAAATACTTTTAATCAAACTAATATTCTTTCTTTTATATATTACATATATAGAAAGAATTAATCAGAGAAGTAGAAATGGGCCCATTCAAACATACAGTTGACGACGGTTTGGATTTAAGGAAAGCAGCATTCGAATGCATGTACACATTACTGGACTCTTGTCTTGATCGATTAGATGTTTTCGAATTCTTGAATCACGTTGAAAATGGTCTTCGAGATCATTACGACATAAAGATGTTGACCTATTTGATGACTGCTCGTTTAGCACAATTGTGCCCAACTGCAGTTTTACAAAGTAAATTGTTTTCAATATTATTCTTATTTATAATAATTTTCTAGAATAATTCTAACACTTTATAATTGTAGGGTTAGAACGATTAGTGGAACCATTAAAGAGTACCTGTACTATGAAGGTCAAAGCTAACTCGGTTAAACAAGAATATGAGAAACAGGATGAATTGAAACGTTCTGCACTTAGAGCTGTTGCTGCATTACTTACTATTCCAGATGCTGGTATGCATAAGAGAAAATAAAAAAGAAAGAAAATACGATTTAATTAATGAATTGAATGATTTCATTTTCTTTCTTTTATTTTCCAGATAAAAATCCATCGTTAAGTGAATTTGTATCGCAAATCAAGACAACGGCAGAATTACAACCCTTATTTGAAATCATTCAGAAAGACTGTACTGGTAATAACGTGAATGAAACTAACGCGATGGATCAAAGCTAAAAGAGTTTACACTACAACAACAACAACAACAACACCCATTAATTTTTATATTTCACCAGATCACCTGTAGCTAAATGCACGAGAGTGATCGTACTATTTCATAGTTTATTTGTATACGTTATTTTTTCATTATCGTCGCTACAATTTCAATAAATATGGTAGTTGTGATAACAACAACAAAAACAAAAACAAAAAAAAATAAAATAAAATAAACAAAAAATAAGATATAAAAATAAACAAAAGAAAATGTATGTGATTTCATGCTCTAACAATATTAATGAGAATAATTCATGCTTTAAACAAACAAACAAACAAAACAAAACAAAACAAAAAATGTATGTGAGTGCATGTTCCTGTATAAACATTGCAATAAATTTTCCAACATGCATTTAACGATGATAACATTAATATGCATATATATATATATATATACTATTACGTATAATCTTATTTATATATAAAATGAGAAATGAGACAAATGAAAAAGAGAAAGATGGAGAGAGATGGTTCGATAATACATAAATTGCAAAAAAGAAAAAAAATTAAAAAAAAAACAAAAACAAAAATTGTAAAATTAAAAATTGTATTTCTAATTCGACTTCATGTATCATAAATGGTCATTGCACGAGTTTCTATATAATATAAAAATATATGTTAACAAGCAATTAATAATCGATTCTCTTCGATTATGATTTTTTTTTTGTATTATTATTAGTCGACCTACTTTGTAAGACCGTCCAAGCTAATTTATGATCTGCAGCAACAAGGTTATTGCTGAATTGCACTTTCGCTTGTAATAACGCATCACTGTTTATTTTATATTCGTAACATGTAGTAGTAGTAGTGTGTTAAAACAAGCCTATCAAACAAACAACTAAGCAAGATTCAATAATGAAATCAAATAAATTTTTCCACGAACGTAATAGATAAAGAGATTAGATAAAATAAAACGAGAAAAAGAGGATTATATGAGAATCATATTATTATACTCATACTTATGAAATACTATTCATTTATTTCATCAATATATATTTTTGTAGTAATTCATTTGATGGTAAGTATTTTGTAAAGTAAATGACCGATATAAATGTTTAATGTATTCAACTAAAAAAAAAAAAAATATTTTAATTTAAATGTTATCTCTCTCTCTCTATTATTGATTTTAAAAAAAAAAAAAAAAATGTTTCAAAATATTTATGATCCAACACAAATATCAGCTATTACGAAATTGATTTTCATTTTTATTTATATGTTTTCTCTCTTTATCATTTTTTTTGTTTTGTTTTTTCTTTAATAATATTATCAATCAATATGATACATATATATACATATATAATTTGTTTTTATTGTTCAATGAAGGAAAATTTTGCTTAATTATTGGATTAATAAATAAAATTGTAGAAAATAACTTAAAAGGCGAATAAATGAAATGATCTACGTTACGTGACTATTCGTAGATTTCCTGACTCTCGTTACGTAACCATTTTTATGATCTATTAATTTATATTTCGAAATTAGTTAGGCACCCTAAACGTATATCTGAGGTCAATCCATTGTACCCTACCTCTTGTAATCTTTCTAATACTTTTATAAATTCATCTTTATTTATATTTACATATGATATTATAATTATATGTAT
>NW_015149057.1:470247-500175 GCF_001465965.1 Polistes dominula | reverse complement strand
TATATATATATATATATATATATATATATATATATATATATATATATATATATATATATATATATATGCATATAAAAATAGAAATTAATAAATCTTTTTTTGAAAATGCACGTATAAATCTTTTAATTGGTTTTAAAGCCACTTTTTAATTGTTCAAGATATTGTTGACGACAATTCATGTTATCAGCTGGTCTATTATATGGTGTCCATACAGGTTTTCCAATAAAATATCTTTTAGCTTGTATGTAATCCTTAAAAACAATAAAATTATACATCAGATAAAAGGAGAGAAATTAAATGATTAATTATATTACGTGAATCGGATAGTAATGTCACTTTGTAACCTTAAATTGAAACGAATCCATCCAATTTCTAACAAATTTATATTTTTATTCAATAACATAATCAACCTTGTTATCAACAACCTTTCTTCATCTAGTATGCAAATTTTTACTATCAAATTGATTAAAATCAATTGGTTTTTCATAAAAAAATATACAAAATTTGACATTTGTAGAAACGACATTACTTTCTGGTCCACCTTAATATTTATATCTTGAAAAAGTACAAATGAATGAACTTACTTTAGTATCCAAAGTAAATCTATGATATATACCACTTGGAATAATAATTAAATCTCCTGGTTCAACTTCAATACGAATCCATTGATCATCTTTATCTCTTACATCAAAGTAACCTGACCCATCCAAAACCAAACGTATTTCTTCTTCCGTATGAAGATGTTCAGTGAAGAAATTCTTCAACTAATATTTCAATGATTAAATGAAGAATTTTACACGTTAAGAAATAAAGAAGAACACTATGTTTAGTTTTACCTTTTCTTCATAATTAGCGAGACATTCTTTCGAACATGTTATTTCATCTTCATAAGTATATCCACGTTTTTCTTTTAATTCGTTCAATGTAGAATCATTTAAGTGATTTTTATGATCCACCTACACAATATAATTTATATATACATAAAATTTATTAATAACAGTAATAATATAGTTAAATAAAAAAGAAAAATCAATATTAGAAAATATTTGTCTATAAGGTACATATGTTATATATAACCTAACCTTAAAATATTCCACACCAGTTATTGCATACAAGTTAGACAATGATATAAGATCAGTTGATTCCTTTCGGTGTTCCAACCTTTGATCAGCATCACTGTCATCCATGTACCATGCACGAACCATTTTTCAAGAATAAATGTCTAATAATTTCGTCAAATGAAATTTAGTGCGCGTTAATATAACAATATAAATTGATATTACATAACCTATAGAGATTGGCATTATCAATATAATCAACTTTAGTGGTAAACAGAAGTGACGTAGTAAGTGTATGCACATTGTTTCTTTTTTTTTTATATATATATGATAACAATTAATTAAATTGAATTGAATTTTCGTATGTTTTAGTTTACTTTATAAAGAGGTTACATCTTAACAAATAATAATATGGATGATATACAAAAGAAAATTCATAATTATATTATGAAAGAGAATCATAAGGATGGTGAATTAAAATTTCTCACAGCTCGTACAACCATAGAAAATACGATAAAGATCAATAATTTGAGTAAATCTTTATCAGAAATTATTCTTGCTTTTAATCTCGTAAATGAAGATACCAAATTAGTTGTTAATTCAAAATGCATAGAAGTATACAAGTACTTAATGTTAAATACTAATTTCACTGTACAAGAACGTTTGGCTGAAGATTTGACTCATGGACATTTAATCGATATGTGTAACACTTTGTCACCGTATTTATTTATACAAATTATCTGGAAATTGAAGTACGAGGATATTTTATTGGAATGTATACTTCATTCACCATTAGAATTGTGTATTGAAATAATTGACATCGTTAGAAGGTCCATCGAAGAACTTGAATATGAACGAGCCATCAATGTCATATTTCAATTAATAATAAATATTTATAAGAAATTGATTTTAATCGAAAAGAATGGTAGTCAGTCGTTACATATAGAAGATAATATGAAAAGTATGACTGCTCATTTTCAAGAATTATTATTATTATTGAGCAACGACAAAATTATTCGTATGGACAAAATCTCTGATTTAAAGAAATACGAAAGGTATGGTCTGTTGTTAATAAGAATTATTAATATGGTCAAAGATTGTATAGAAAATATTGAAAATGATTTGAAAATATCTGAGGATATTGAAAACATGTATAAAATTACTTTTGGAAATGAACCTATCGTGAAATGTGAGAATTCTCTTATTATGGAAACTATGGCAACGTTACGTCAAGAATTGATGAATTTACTTTTAAAGAAAATCAAAGAAATTGATTGCAACATATATCTAGGATGGGCAGAATTAGATGATAAAGAAAATCCAACAATAACATTACAAAAAGCTATTGGAAATGAATGTTATTATTTAGTTGAATTTTGTAAAAGTAACAAGGATCTAGCAGACAACGAACATTTGATAGAATGCTTGCAACAATTATCCTCTAAGCCAATATCACCTGAAATTAATTCTATCTTTACTTTGGAAGAATTGCGTTATGGTACGACTCAAGGTAAAAAAGAATGTGTCAAAGAATTGATCAGTCGATACAAAGAATGGGATGAAACTACAATGAATTGTATTGATGTTCAAGAAATGTCGAAAAAATCATTATTGGATACATATGATTGTATAAATTTACTGGATTATCTTACCTTTGTACTTGAGCAACCAAATAATGAACAATATCTACAACGTGTTTACACATTTGTTACGGAAATATTGATACAACAAAATTTACAATCCATTTATTCTATCATAGTAGAATATATAACTAAACACAATGGTAAAAAATGTTTAGAACTTTTGTATAACGAAGAAACGTTTAAAGAATTTATCCTAAGAAATACGAACATGAAATCGTTGAAAGTTTTGAAAATAATTCTAATGTTCATTTTAAAAAATCCAAATAACGTATTAGAAATTCTTTTAAAAATAGCTAATGGTTGTTCTGAATACAATCATGTAATGATTACAGCAGAAGACATATTACTTTTATCACCTATATGGAGCATACGAATAAATGAAAATGAAACTCTTTTGAGTAGTACAATGAAAACTGTATGTATGGGGGATGTTGAATGGAATAGAAAAAAATTTAAAGATCTATTATTTATCTTGGTCGATAATGAGCTATTGACAATAAACGAAATAATAAATAATATTCTGGTGTGTTACTTAAGTGAAAACAGAAGGTCGTTAAGTAACACACATTGCATACTTAATTGTATTAGAAAAATGTTAGATCATAATCTTGACGAACCGATAACAGAAATAAATGCTGGTAATTTACTTCTACCTCTTGGACGAACTATGTCATCGATAAGAAAACGAACAGATGTATCGCGTTATTTGATTAACGACGTGATCCAAGAATTAAATTTTCTAATCTATTATGTTTTGGTATATCATACGGATAATATGGATAATTCAATGAAAAGATCTATCACGAAAAATTTCGACTGCATCTTAGAGCCAATAGAAAAAATATATTTCGCATCACTTTGGCCACCATCGAGAAATAATTTTGATCTGTTAGATAAAATTCGTGATTACGAGAGACGTTGTTATTTTGCTATAAATATGCTTGAAAATAATCAAACAATATCAAACGAATTAAAAACATTTTTGTCGAATTTAGATCTCTTAAAAGAAGATGTCATACGTCATATGATATTACGTTCTACTAGTTCAGAATATTTAGTATTAGCTGATTCATACAAAAAGTTGTTCAGTATTGATTTTTCTATTTGCGTATTTTATAACAATTTCTTACGTTTGACAATGGAAACTTGTTCATTCAGTTTGGAATATCCTTCATTATTACCAAAACATTCATTTACCTTTATATTGAAGAATTGTGTTAAATATTTGCAAAATAATTTATTCTCCGAGCAATCTAGTAATCCAGATGATATTACGAATATTTATAAATCAGTTGTTGAAAATATTCGTTCGTTGGATGTAACTATAAAACGTCGTTGTTCTCAATCATATTCTTTATCATTTACGAATCTTTTCGTTTGTATAAATAATAGCGATAGCATCGATGATGATAAAAATAACACGTCTACTACTACTACTACTACTACTACTATTACTACTACTACTACAATATCAGAAACTCAAATAAGAGAATTTTTAAATAATGTAGAACGTTTTACCAATCAATCTATAGAATTGAACGAGTCAAACGATCAAGATAATTGTCAAACCGAAATTTCGACAAATATTTCCAGATATCATTCAATTTATTTATTTATTTCGACATGTATTAAAGTACCAAATTCGAAAATTTACGAATGTATCGATGTAATGAATAATCTCTTTGCTTCCACATAATTTTATTATTCTCTTTTTTTTTTTTTTTTTCTATTAATTTAGAGAAACCTCTTTTTTTTCTTTTTATACAGTTCGAATAATAATATATTGTATAAAAATATATATATATTCATTATTATTCTATACGAAATAAAACTATTATATATTTGTAGAAATAATTGAAATTAATATATTAGGTCGAGTATCATAAATAACTTCCGATACGTCTATGTAGATACTATTTTTCGTATTTATCTACTATAAGTCACCGAAACAAACGAATTTTTGATATCACTGTATAAATGAGGATTCAGTTAGTCTTCTGTCAACATTTTTTTGATGCAGTCAATGTTACATTTAACTATTTTTCTTAACCACTGAAATGGATAGTAAAAAAAAGTGCATATTCGATATGTAATCCTTGAAGAATTGAAACAAGGCAATAGCACTAAAGGTGGCAACTGAAAAAATATACAGCGTATACAGTGCAGGACTGATAACTGATAGGGCAGTTAGAAATTGCTTTGTAAAATTTCCTTCTGAAGATACGATCTTAAAAGATGAACCCAGTGCAACGACGTATTTCCAACTTTGACGAACCTTTAAAGATAATATTGAGAGCAAAATCCAATAGATACAATTGAACAATTGCAAAGAGTTCCAAAAAAAAAAAATGAAAGGTGTCTTGCACTTATCAGTCGCAGAAACGCCATTCTTTGTCTCATAAAAAAAAACGGACAGTTATTTATGACTCGACCTAATATTTCTCAATTGAAGTGATTTCTTTTAAAAATGAAGGGGATGGGGGTAGTGGGAGGAAAAGAAAAGTTCAACGCAAATGGTTGTTGTTTTTTCATAATGAAAAAGAAGAAGAAGAAGAATAATAATAATAATGAAGATAAAAATGTCAATGTTAATAAAACAATATTTTGTTTTCATTATTTCATATTATATTTGTGCGATACTGCCAAATGCCATTACAATAGTTAGTAATAAAAACATGTGAAAAAATTGCGTACAAAGGAAAAAAATGTGCACTAAGTCGTCATCACACAGAGATATAAAAAATTGATCAAATGGGTGTGTAGCACTTTTATTAAAAAGGCGATTTTGTTTTTCTTTTTTTTTTCTCTTTCTTTCTTTCTTTCTTAATATATTTTTTTTTTGTGTTTCTTCTTTTTCAAAAATGTTCTATATTATATGTTAGTAGTTGTTATTCTAAAAACCTGATCTTTATAAACAACAACGTGTACGTAATATATAAATACACGTTTATTCCATTTCATGTGATATTTAATGACGAACATACTGCTTGCACAATTCTACAATGACTAGATAATTATGCTGGTAATTAATGTGTATGTGTATGTGTGTGTGTGTTTAATGTGTGTATGTATATATATATATATATATATATATAGGTATATATATATATATATGATCCAAAACATTTTTTTTTTTCAAGTAAATAATTGTCTTAAGAAAACATTGTTTTGAATTATTATTTATACAAGAAAGAACAAAACAAAAAATTATGACAGACCAATAATAATAGGAAGGGAGAAGAAGAAGAAGAAGAAGAAGAAGAGTGGAAAAGAAAAAAAGAAGATAAATAGAAAGTAAAAGTAAAAAAAAAAAAAAAAAGAAAATTGAATAGAACACAAAATAACACGAGAAAATTATATATTATACATACTTATTTATATAAAAAAAAAAACCTAATCTTATTATAAACTTATTTATTTATTTATTTATTTATTATTTTTTCTTTTTTGTTATTTTCTTTTCTTTTTGTATTAAGGTATTTTTTGTATTTTTTTTCTTTTTTTCTTCTTTTTTTTTTTCCCTTTAAATGTTTTTTTTACCAGCAAGTCAAGCTAAGTTTTTTCTTCTTAATCTCTCAATATTTCTTCCTACAGAAAATCTATGATTTTCTGTACTTTATTTTTGTTTGTTTGTTTTTTTTTCTTTCATAAATATGTTCGCATTACGTATATCGCATATCGCCATTTTCATTTTTTTCTTCTTCTTTTTTTTTCTCACATCCACCCACCCATATGATCTTCCATTTTTCTTATTCTGATATTATCATCAAACATAAAACCTTTTATTGACGTATAGGTCATAAGTCTCAACATTGTAGAAAACAAAAAAAATTGCAAACTTTATTTATTCATTCCACATTTAGAGTTTCCATCTCTCTCCTTCTCTCTCTCTCTCTCTCTTCCTCAATTACCCTTATCAACCCTTTTCAATCCCTATCTCTCTCTCTCTCTCTCTCTTAGTCTATTTAATAAGATGCACATTTTTTTACTGGTATGCTATAATATCCACTTGTCATCATCATCATCATCATCACCATCATCATCATCATCATCATCTTTTGCAATATTTAAAGAGACAAAATTGATTCTCTTTTTTAATTATACATACATATATTTATATATATAAATGTATATATATATACATATACATATACATATATATATATATTTTTGTTTTCTTATATTTAATTAATTAATTAATTAATTAATATATATATATATAATTATGACGCTAATTTGATATATTTACAAATTTTTCACCAATTTTTTTTCCCATTTTTCTTCGTCGTCATCATCTTGTTTTTGTTATCCCTGTTGGTTCTTTTTCATCATTTTCATCTTCTTCTTCTTCTTCTTCTTCTTCTTCATTTTCTTTGTTTTTTCTTCTTCTTCTTCTCCTCCATTGTTTCTTCTTCATTCACATTGTAAAAAATATATAAAGCATTTCGTACATACTCAATATCATACGCACAGGTAGTACTGAAAGGCCGACATATATTCTAAAATTTGTCGTCTTATTCTCTTACTCTCTTTCCTTCTCTATCTCTCTCTCTCTCTCTCTATCTCTCTCTCTCTCTCTCTCTCTCTCTCTCTCTCTTATCTCTTGTTTTTCCATTTTTATTTTTGTCTTCTTCTTATTATTATTATCTTCTTCTTATTATTATTATTCTTTCCTTCAGTTACTTATTAATTTTCTTTTTCTTTTTAAAAAATTTATTTTCTATCCCAATTGATGTGTGACCCAATTTGCGTTAGAAATATTGTGTATAGTATATATATATATATATATATATGTATATATATATATATACATATATGTATATCTAAATTTAATTATATGCAAATTGCTCACAAATCTTTTTTTTATTATATGCCTGTTTGTTTATTTATTTGTCTGCTGTTGCATCTTGCCATATTGAATATTTCGTAGAGAGGTTAGAACAAATTTTCATCATTTTCAATATAAATAAAAGAAAACAAAAAAGAACATGTATATAATAAATAATAATAATAATAATTAATCATAATAATAATAATAATAATAATAATAATAATAATAATAATAATAATAATAATAATAATTAATAATATTCAAAGGAACGAACTGTGGTCCTTAAAATACATGTAGTATATATGATATGCTGCATCTGATTTTTTTTTTTTTTTTTTTTTTTTTTCAAAAAACATGACACCCATATCCAAGATCATCAGCTTAATAAAAAATGGCGATTCTTTTGTCGAGATTATATTAATTTATTCATTCATCTTTTTTTTTTGTTTTTGTTTTTTTGTCTTTCTTTCATTTTCTTTTTTCTTTTATCCTTTTCTCATCTATTTTAAATTACGAATAAAAAGTTAATCCTTTACGTCGTCGTCGTCATCTCTCATCGAAACATTTTATTTTTTTTTTTTATTTTATTATCTCTCTCTTTCTCTCTCTCTCTTTTTTTTTTTATTATTAGAAAAATATTATGCAATTTCGAGTTAAGACGAGCATATCGTTTACAAATATGAGAAAATTTTAGGAATAGAGATTACCTCGTACAAATACTTATATATAAATAGAAATATTTCGTATATGTATGTATGTATTTATGTATGTATATATGCATGTATGTGAAGTACATATTTTGTATACTTGAAAAGCTATATATATTTATCAGGCGATATGCTCGCCTTTTTCTGGATTTGTGTGATCTGTAGAATTTGTTATTAATTAAATTAAATTTAAAAAAAATAATATTAATAATAATAATAATAATAATAATAATAACGATGAAATAAAAAATGTTGCATACATACATATTATATATATATATATATATCAATAATGTTTCAATGAAATTTCTTTTTGATAATCAAATCAGAATAAAAACTACTCTCAATGCAAATCATACTAATTAGAATATTTCATATTTTGTTTGTTTGTTTGTTTGTTTACTTCTCAATATTAAAAAACGAGCAATCATCATAACATTGTGGTGATAGTAGTATATCTACAGGATCACAGCAGGACTATGAAAATTTCTAAGTGATAAAAAATAGTTGAGCACTCTTCTTTCTTTCTTTCTTTCTTTCTTTTTTTTCTTTTCTTTTTTTCCATTCTTCCATTTTTCTTGTCTATTTTTTTTTTTTTTACGTTTTTTTCTTTTTTTCTTTTTCTTTCGCATTATTTTCTTATGAATTAAAACCAAAACAATTTGTTAAAAGAAAAAAGACAAAATATATGTATATATATATTAATTAAATGTATGGCTGCATTAATAAAAAGTCTGTCTCTGTTTTCTACCTTTTTTGTGTTTTTGTTTCTTCTCTATGTTTTACTTTATACTGTGGCTTTTTTTTGCAATAAAAAAAAAAAAACAAAAAAAGAAAAAAAATCATTAATATTTTCTTAGCATCGTTTTTAGTTGGAGGAGACATGTTAGAGCAGCACCGTGTCTCTATATCCATGGTGTATTTTCTTTCATATTTAAAAGTATCATACACCATTAACAACGATGACAGCAGATTGTTTATTTATAATTCAATAAACATTATTATTAATTTTCTTTTATTGGTATACAAATCATTTCTTTTTCTTTTTCTCTATGGTATCATTATTATTATTATTATTAATTATTATTAATTATTATTACTATTATATAATAATAATTATTATTAATATTATTATTATCATTATTATTATTATTAACACTCATTTCTAACTATACCAATTCATAGAAATTACTATACATCAGTTATTATTATTAATTATTATTACTATTATATAATAATAATTATTATTAATATTATTATTATCATTATTATTATTATTAACACTCATTTCTAACTATACCAATTCATAGAAATTACTATACATCAGTTCGATCATTGTTTATTAATCTTTATCATTATCATTATCATTATAATTATGATTATTATTATTATTATTGTTATTATTATTATTATTATAAATTTTTGGCATATATTAGATATATAAATTGAAATGATATTACATTAAAAAATAACAAAACTGTAATCTATAATTGTTGACAAATTAATAACCCATTAGCTGCCACGATCTCCATTTGAGAATTTGGAAATTTTACGTACACCATTCGGTTTTATGTGGACTTTATGGAACAAAATGGCATAATAATAGCTATTTTGTATGTATAGAATAATAATACAAGAAATAAGTAATAGTCTCTTATTAGTTTCTTTGTTTTTCATGCAACCAGTCACAATTCCCATTGAAGACTTTTTCTTTTTTTTTTTTTAAATATCAATATTTCTGAAACAACAAATAATTTGGCAATTAATGGATTAATGATTTTTTGTTTCTTTTTCTGAGAGAACGTACTTTTAATATAATTTTGATATATATATATTACCCTTATAATAAAATAATAATAATAATAACAATAATAATAATAATTAATTAGTTAATGAATAATAATAGATCAAGTTTATAAAATGACTGTTTATGGTATTAAAGCGATATTTATGATTTTGATCACACGAGAAAATTACACACGATCTAATGCTAAAGCAAATCTTCTTTTTTTTTTTTGTTTTTTTCTTTACATTTATCAATCAATCAATTAATCTCTCTCTCTCTCTATCTATCTATCTATCAATCTCTTTCTTTCTTTCTTTATATATTTTCTTTGACTGATTTGACGATGTAGAACTGCACCTGGAGATTCTGCATTTATTATACAAAGCAATGGACACTTTGGACATTGTTACAAGAGTACCACATATTGGATATAATCGTTGGGATCAATGCATCTGCAAATCTTTTGCACAAAGAGAATTTATTATCACGAATTTATAAAATCATTGTTTTATTTCATATTTTATTAGTCTCAATTCATAAAAAATATAAACTTATATATATAAACATGATGATAAGATCATATTCTTACGTTTTTTATGTTTTGTTTTATTTTTAAGATTAGAATGGATATATAAAAATTAAAAACTTTTGCTCTAGTTTTAATTTGGAAAAAGACTTTTTTTTTTTTCTTTTCTTCTGTATACATCATCGCAGTTTTGTCAACGTCATACTTTTTCTTTTCTTTTCTTTTATTTTGTCAAACAACCATTGATTTTTTTTCTTCTTCTCATTTTATTGCAAGCGATATGCATGGAAAGATCTCAACATAATTATATAAAGTATGAGTAGAAAGTACAAAATAGAAGAATATCGTTTGAGAAAAATCGCATTTGATAATAATGAAGAATGATTTACATTATCATTTTAAACCCCCCCCCCCAAAAAAAAAGAAAAAAACACTTTGAAATGTCAAACGCAATTTGTCAATATCAATTTTGAAGACGATGTTCTTCTTCTTTATATTTGTGTTTCATTTTTTTTTTTTTTTTTCTATAAAATATTTCTTTAACCCTTTCACTACTACGGGTGACTATAGTCACCCGCCACAAAACGACACCCGCACACGACGGGTGACTATAGTCACCCGTCACACGATGCCACCTATACGCGACGGGTGACTATAGTCATAGACTATAGTCACATAATTATGAACAAAAATCATTTTGGTTCTAAAAGTAATGTCACAAAGTCGTTTTTGAGACAATAGGCTCCGAATGCTAAAGACTGCGCGCGCTTAATGTTCCCACTTTCGGTACGGCGCTCCGTTCTAGACGAGGTACTTCGCGGCGAGACCCACCGTAGCGAAAGGGTTAAGAACTAGAGTTTTACTGTACAACTAATTTACGAAAGCCGCTAAAAATCTTGGTCGCATATTACATTGTTGTTTTTTGTTTGTTTGTTTTTTTTTATACGACGTATTTTCTTTAGTGAGGCCTTCGACACTTAAGCATAGGTAACATATTATTGACGCAAATCATTGCACAAAACTTATCCAAGATCAACACCTTGATCCTACCTACAAACCAAAATACAACTTCTTCTACAAGATCTCTTTTCGCTTTAGATGGTACAACTTATATATATATATATATATATAAAGACTTATAAATTGTTTAAAACCTCTTATCTAATTGAGATATATATATATATATATTTTACGAAGTTCATTCCAAATTTACTTCAGTAGAGAAAGAGCACAACCGTCTTCGCAAGGACGGTTGACCATCACAGTGACTTTCTTACAAAGAGAAAAAAAAAAATAAGCAAAAGTCTTCTAATTTCCACACGAACTAGGATCGACCAGTGGACAACGAACAACGTTGTACGAAAAAAGTTAGTAGTTCAATTGAATTTGGTTATTACAAACGCAGGCCAATAATAATAATAATAATAATAATATAATGTTGCTCTTGGTTTTACCCATGTTCGTCACTTTGGAATATTGGTCCGTTACCAAAGGAATTCACCCCCTTTTTCTATATGCTCGCTTACATATATTATTATATATTACAATATTACATATAATACTATCAATGTATATTAAAATATCCGTTTGATGGTCGCTAGAAAAAGGCTGACCTTGATCCTCCGATAGAAAAAGAACTGAATTAGCATATATATATAATATATATATATAGTCCTTAAACGTTGAACTTTTCCAAAAGTTTCAGTACAACCACAAATTAGTCTCGAAGGTTGGGCGAATTTGTCGCATGGCTTGGCTTATTTTCGAAGAGAAAACAATACATACAAAATAATAGAAAAGAAACGAGCATAAAATAGTTTCAATCAAAATTCTTTATACAATAATCTAATGATAAAAGAAATCAATACGGATAAGTAAAGATAATTGAGAGTTAATATCATGATTAGACTGAATAGAAAATGAATAAAGAAGAATAATAATAATAAGAAGAAGAAGAAGAAAAAGAAGGATGAAAATTCAAATAAATTTGTAATAATACAATAGACTTCTCACAAGCCGATCTAGCCAGCATAACTAAGAACATCTATCTATAATAATAATAATAGTAATAATAATAATAATAATACGAATACGAATAAAACGAATTGCCGATAATAAAAAAAAGGGAAGATTTAATTAAGTATTAGAGGACACTGCAGCAGCAATAGCTTTTCTTCTCTTTCTCAGGACTGAAGTTCATTTCTCGCACTATTTCGGCGAACATCTCGTTGACGTTCGTACGATTTTTAGCGGAGGCTTCGACGAAAGGACAACCCCATATTTGTGCGAGTGCGCTTCCCTCGGATGTTTCGACTTCGCGTTGATGTTCCAAATCGAGCTTATTGGCAACAAGTAGTACGGGTACTCTTTCGGTGCCTTTAACGCGAGTAATAAGCTCCTTCATAGATTTAATATCCTGAAAGGTCTGATGATTGGTCAGACTGTAAACTACGACGAAACCTTGACCATTTTTTATATAAAGGTCACGCATACTCGCGAATTGCTCGGTACCGGCGGTATCGAGTATTTCGAGTACACACGGGGAACTGTCGACTTCGATTTCCTTTCGATAAAAATCCTCGATAGTTGGATCATATTTTTCCATGAAACAACCGGAAACAAATTGTACTGTGAGCGCGCTCTTGCCCACCCCGCCCGAGCCGAGCACGACAACTTTAAATTCACGCATCTCGTTGTCGTCCTCGTCGTCCTCCTCGTCGTCGTCGTCGTCGTCGTCGTCGTCTTCTTCTTCTTGGTCGTCGTCGTCGTGGTGATAGTTGCCAGTGGCACCACCTCCTAGTCTTTTCTTCTTCCTCCTCCACCTCTCCTCCTCCTCCACCGGCGCCACCACCGCCCCCTCCTCCGCCTCCCCTTTCCTCGATCCTCAACGTGTTCACGAGAGTAAAGGTAACCCAAGGGAAGACGTTAAACGGAAGGAGCAATGTTCGCTAAGTGTCAACAAGATTCAAACTCTTTTATCCAAATAGACGATCAACAATAACAAAACTAGTAGTAACGTTAGACGTTATCAATGGTACTACTAACAGTAGAAGTTGTAGTTGTGTTGTGTAGTGTAGTAATAATAATAGCACAAACACAATAGCTATTATTTTTATCCTTCTTCTTTTTTATCCCTAATATCCGTCTTTACAATAAACACTGTGCGTGTTAAAAAAAACAAAAGAAGTAAGCAAGCAGACTGTGGGCTGCTCGTGGCTGCCGCTACCAACACTGTCCACTTCCACTTCCACCTCCACCACCACTACCACAAACACTACCACCACCACCTCCTCCTCCTCCTCCTCCTTCTATTCCTCGCACTCGCACCAACAACACCACTACCAACACTCTAATTACTTGTAGTAGTAGTAGCAATAACACAGCAGCAGACAACGATGACACCACCAAGTTCACTTCCACTTTAGACGACGACAACGGTGACGACACTGTCCGATGCAATAGTTGTACAATCCCGTTATTGTTAATGTTATTGTTATTGTTGTAACTACTAGTGGTGAATGAAAGACGTCTGATCCTTTCGAACAAAGGCATCGATGGCACGATCGAGATGGGATCTACGTACTATCGGAAATATCACTTACGAGACTCGCCCCAGGCACTAAGGTACTTTTCTTCCCGATACTTGCAAGAAGACATGACATACACCAACGCCTTCTGCACTCTCTTCTTAGATTCTTCTTCTTCTTCTTATTATTATTATTATTTTATCTACTTGTGGTGTTCCTGTTATTCCTGCTACTGCTACTGCTACTGCAACTGCAACTGCAACTGCAACTGCTGCTGCTGCAACCACACACGGCTTCTCTCAACGTCGTCGCTACTCTACTCTCTTCAACTATTCTCTGTTTCTCTCTCTCTTTTTCCTCCCTTCTCGTCTTCCACCTCCTTCCTTCCTGCCAGTCCCAATCGTACCAGCGAACCGCCTTAACTGTCCGTATAAAACACGCATCAGCCTTCGCTGGGTCCTTGTTACTGTTCTTCTCCTTCCTTTTTTTTTGACTTTCTATCTCCCTCTTTCTTTCTATCCCTCTCGTCTTGTCTCGTCTCGTACTCTTCTCTATGACGTGCGAGACGCCATATTGAAAATTACCTTTCAGCCTTTTTCCCTTCCTTTCTTCCTTCCTTCGACAGAAATGTTCCCCCCTTGTCTGTCACGAGCCAAGTCAACTTATGTTCCAGCGAGCAACCAGCAGACAACCAACCAACCAACCAACCAACCTAACCAACCAATCAACCAACCAATAGTTCGTCCGTCCGTCCTTAGATCTCGACTAAGACTACTACTACACTAGTCTCGACCAAATATCTCATTTGTTGTCTCTCTTCTACTATTCTCGATTGTTCATGAAAGCGTTCCATCTATATCTCCTACTTCTCTTTCTTTACCTTACTCAGTTACTCTTTAACTCATACTATATCTCCATCTCATTCATTAACGAACGTCACTGAGCGCTTTTCCGATCATTCCACGTGATACTGCTATCCTTGATGTTGATTGGCCGTCGCTCTAAACGTCCACCAATCAAAATTCAAGATGCTTCGTTCTAAGCTACCCTTTATATTCTACTTGCTTCTCCTTTACCTCCTCCTCCTCCTCCACCTCCTTATCCTTCTCCTCCTTATCCTTCTCCTACTCCTCCTTATTCTTCTTCTTTCTCTTTCTCTTTCTCTTTCTCCGTGCACTCGTGTTGTTTCAACTACCAACGATAGCCGGGAACGTAGGAAAGAAAGTTCTTGTCTTTTTACCGGATGCAGGGCCAACGTTAACTTGCTTCTCTTATCTTTAGGAGGAGGCTAACGATATCTACGACCTCGACGTTCCGTTCCACGTTCATTGTGGTTACTCTTCGGAAAGAGCACATTGTTAGGATTACTACTGATAACATTCAACCGCTATTTCAATTTGATGATCCTAGAATAATAGAGTCGTAGTAGTATAATAAAAAGATCGTCTTTTTAAACAAATTTTTCTCTTTGTTTTTTAATAATAGTATAATAAAAAAGTATATGAATTAATAATAATAATAATAAAAATAATACTTCAAGCACGAGCATGAATTTCTTGGAGGTAAGATAAAGCTCTTGTATTTATTTATTTAAACATTTAAGTTTAAGAGCTGATGTCTTAACACAACCGCCATTTTGTTTTTATTTGAAAATCTAAAAATACAAATATTTCTTTTCTAACTTATTTTCCTTCTTTACAATAATTTAATATTTTTTTATTTTTATAAATAATACTTAGTACGAACACTTTTATGTGATCGTAATGTGAATACTTACATACATACGTATGTATATATATATATATATATATAAAATGTATATATAAAATGAAAATAGAAAAATATCGACCAATGTGAGAAAAAAATCTTATTTTTCAGTATGCACACACCACACACCCACATGAAAACGAGGCATAAAGTACTCTTAGCAAAGACTCGAAAATAGATCGATGAAAAATTCTATTACGCATGGTACATACATATATATATATATATACATACATACATACATACATACATATATATAAATATTCAACGTAACAGTTTTCCTCTTTATTCATTTTGATGTTCCATCGAGGACATTGATAAAAAATAACGCACAAATTAATTACAAAGAAGAAAGGAAGAAAGGATAACAAAAAGAGATATAAAGCATTGAAAATTCAAGTTTGTGTGCGTGAGTAGAGACACTTTCTTTACACACATGTATATATACACATACACACGTCCATAAATATTTATATATATATATATATATATATATATATAAATATATATAAAAAAAATATATATATATATATATAAATATATATAAAAAAAATATATATATATATATATAAATATANATATATATAAAAAAAATATATATATATATATATAAATATATATAAAAAAAATATATATATATATATATATATATACAGATGTATAAAATTTCTTGATATTACTATTTATAGTTCGATGCCTTCGTTTTTTTTTCTTTCCCCAAGAACCGGAAGTTCGCTTAGTCGTTACATTTACATACATACTTACACGCATATGTCTACTACTACTACATATGTATATGTAGAAGATATGTGAAATTGTGGTAGTGTTAATACGTGCATGCACAAGTGCGTGCGGTGACCGTTCGTCACGATCCTTGCGGTAGCAGGGGAACATAGACGCAAATCGGATTCGATGACGTCATCGTCCCAACGATGAAAGCACATAACTAAGCGATGCATCATTTGTGTGTGACACGGGTTTCTCTTCGTCTCTCAAATATTCTTCTTCTTCTTCTTCTTCTATCTATCTCTTTCTATATCTCTCTTTCTATTGTAGTATATCCAATTTTCTTACAATTTTAGATGAATCAGAACCGGAAATTGAGTGCACTCCTTTTTAAATTCATATACATACACCTATTAACACATATCAAAATTATATTTCATTTGTATGCATATCATAATATTGGTTTATTCGAAAAGTTCATATATAAATTGATATTTTTGTCCTATGCATAGTGCAAACTAATCTCATTTTTAAATTGTAATGTACATTAAAAATATCAATCTCAATATGAACTTTTTTTAAGGACAACCTTTTTACATATGAAAAATTATTTTTGGAAAGTGGTATAAGTTTAATTTTGAACAAAATAAAATTAAATATTACGAATAATTTTTCATATTGTTAAAAAGAAAAATATATATATATATAACATAATTAATGGACTTACATTTATTATCACTTACAATTAAATCCACTGTCATAATTATCAGTACATAATAGATATATATATATTTATTTATGTGTACATATATAATTAATGATAATTTACATCAATCGAAGATTAGTTTGTATTTTTTTTTTATCTCCTATCTCAACTTCAGATACTTTAATGTCAATAATGATACATACCTATTTAAATACATATAGATAGATTCGTTTATTTTTTGTTTTGCACATGTTGTTGCAAGATAACCACAAGGATATTAGTTATGCAGTTATATTCCAACAGATGTAACGTAAACATCATCTTTTGTTCTAATAGTTCGGAAAAATTGTAGTCTAATTCAAGTGCACAAGTATCGATCAGGAACGAAACGTTGACAACAATCTTTTTCTTCGTAAGAGGGATTTTCCCTACCTCTCCCCCAACATTTAAGTTCTATCTTCGAAATTGATATTATCTTAAGTAAATATTTGTTTATATATATATATATTTATGTGTTATATGTATGATAAATGTAATCAGACGCATGCGTCATCATTTGGGGTTCTAGGATCTGAGAAGTTTCAAAATGTATTTCGCTTTTTTATTTTTTTTTTTTTTATATTTCAAACTCCCTCCCAATTATCTAACCGTATTTTAATTCAACTGGTGTTGTTATATTTTAATAATCATTTTATTATGGGTGTTGCATGTATTTTTTAATGAAAGATTTATGTTGTTGAAATAAAATAATTAAAAATAAAGAACATCGATAAAAAGCAAAAAAAATAGAAAGATGGCGACGGTACTTAAGAAGCTTGTGTCGTATAAGTTTCGATCCGTGGTAATTCCGATGATTAGGATATTTAACAAATAAAAAAAAAAAAGATAATAATGTATAGTAAGAAAATCTCTGATTGTGTCAGATGAATCAGACACCACCGGTTGTGTGTCGAGCACAAACGTGCCAGTCATTTGTCTTAAGTCACGTATCTTTGGAAAAGTAAATTGTTTGACAATGGCGTCATTCAAATAGGATGATTAAAAATTTATCATTTTATAGAGAAAAAAGAAAAAAAAAAGAACAAACAAACAAAAATAGATTTCAATGATAACGTTACAAAAAAAAAAAAGAAAAAAAAGAAGTCATATTCGAAATAGGATTAATGGGAAAAAATAGTTCTTTATGCTCGTTTGTTTTTGTTCGTTTCGATCGAATTCGAATGACATGTTATGGGTGTTATTTCTTCTTTGCACTTTGCAATAAGCAAATCGTTAGAAAGGATGCTTATTATCCGTGATATGCGGTGCGTTATCGTTATTCCGTTCGTCTCGCGTTTCTCACATTAGTTACAATGACCTTTTAACAGTGGCTCGTGCCGCCAGCATACTACGCCGCTCCCGGACGATGACCTAACCATCATCGTGTTGCATTGTTTCAATATTTAACTTAATAACAGAATAAAAAAAAGAAAAAAATAAAAGAGACTAAATGTAGAAAAACACAGGAAGACAAAGAAAGAGGTTAGCTAAAAAAAACTTAATAGTATTTTAAACCTTTTTCTTCTTCTTCTTCTTCTTCTTCTTCTTGATCTTTAAGTATCGATAAGAATATATGAAAATAGAAATCGTAGTATCGAATTGATTGAATATTTTTTGTTGTCTTTTCGTCAGTAGGATGAAAAAAATGCAACGTTGTTATCATCTCATTTGCAGGGTGCATTTCCTCCTACTCGCGCGTCCTTGCACGCATGCGTACAAGTACAAGTGTCGGTAATAGTAGATCGCTCGTAGCGTTGCGCTCGTCGCGTCATCTCGCGGATAATACGGGAATTTTTCTTCTTCTATTGGTCAGTCAACAAGATTTCTACGTTGACACCGCGAACAAATTCAAAATAAAATTGTCTATTCATTTTGAAATTGAAATGAAAGAAATAAATTCATTGATTTTTCTTCGCATTATTCTTTTTATTTTCAGATCGTTTGATAGGACAAATTGAAACGTACACATAGGAGTAACGGAATCAATAATTATAATTGATCAAATAAAAAAGAAAAATTAATGGTTTTTTTTTTTGAAACAAAATTATGCTACGAACGTTCTCAATGTATCAATAATAGAAAAAATAATAATTATATATTATTTTGAATAAAATTTTGTAATATCGCAAATTTTCCAAATATTTTATATTATTGAAGATAAATTCGTAAAGTATAGTTACAATAATCCGAGAATAAGAGAGAGAGAGAGAGAGAGAGAAAGGGAATACAACAAAAAAAAAAAGAAGAAAAATGACTACTCCGAATTTTGTACAACCCAATTCGTTTCCCACGCCGATGTATCATCAACCAGGAATGCCTATTGCGAGTGCACCCGGACCAAATGAATTTCCAACACCGATGTATGTGCCTCAACCACCGCCAGGTAAATAAATATAAATCAAATATTAATTAATTACATTTACCCGTTTACAAAATTAAATTCCTCATTGCTAGAAAAAGGTGTATGCGTTTATGTGTTTCATTTGGAAAATGATGAATTTAATTTGCAATAATGTTATATGATTTTACACAAGGGTTTAATTGATAATATAAAAATATTACAATATTATATTTGCAAAAGGGATTTATTTGAAGTATAAAACCTGCAAAGGCTACTGGAGATGTAACGATCAGAGTAACTAGATAATGGTCGTGTTCGTTAATATAAATGTCGGACAGATTATTCCCCCCCCTTCCCCTCCCCTTTCACTTGATCTGTACTCCCACCTACGCGAATTGTTGCCTCTTATCAGATCACGACAGATAGATAGACAGAAAAAACGATACAGAAAGATAGATAGACATACGAAGAGTTCATTTTAAGTTTCATCAAAAAATCTGTTAACTACGAAGAAGTGAAGAAAAGATTAATTGAATTTTTTGTTTTTGTTTCTGTTTTTGTTTTTTTAAAATTAAATTCGCGAATTTATACATTTGATAAATAATTGAATAAAATTATTCAAAGAAAAATTGTAATATAACGACGAATTATTTCAACGACGATTAATAATTTTGTAACATCAGTTTTGCGTGTATTATAAAAAATTTGTGTGAGAAAAGAACAAAATGGTTGGGCAAATTAATTGAAATTTCAATCTTATCATTTTGTAAATAAAAAAAAAAAAAGAAAAAAAAAAAGAAAAAACATGTGTTCTATCGTGAGTGAAGTGAAGTGATGAAATGTATATTTCTAAAAGAAGAAAAAAAAGAAAAACAATAATTTTTCTTCAAACTTCTAACAAATGAAAAGAACGTGTTTTATTTATTTATATATATATATTTTCTTTCTTTTTAATTTTATCCCAAAAACGTATACGTAAATTTTGACGAAATTAAGATCAAATGTTTTGTTGTTTTATACATACAATAATTATTCGAACACATTTCTCTTTTACTTATATAATAATATAATACTGTAATTATTTTATTACGTGAAATGTGATTTATTTTCTCTATTTTTTTTTTTTTCTTATAAATTTAATAATCTCTATGTTTCTTATTGAAATTAACTACTACTCTCTCTACGACATTTTCTTTTACATTGAAAAAGATATGAGACAACAAGTATAATAATACTAAATCGAATTTTATCAATTGTTTGAGATTATTATATCTGTTCCCATTTTGTCCCTTAAATTTATCTAGCAATAAAAAGATAAAAGTAAAAAAAAAAAAAAAAGAAGAAAAAAACCAAAAAAGAAAAAACAATCAGTAAAACAAAACCAAGAGATAAAGATAGAGAAATATAAATATAAATGTATATATGTGTGTGTGTGTGTGTGTTTGTATCCTTCAAAGGAAAATAATTCTACAAGCATTATCTTTACAAAAGAAGGGGACTGTAAAGAATATATATTTTGTTTTTTCTTATACATAACAAACATATATTGGAAAAAAACTCAATGTCTCACACAAACATACACAGAGCGAGCCTAAGTTCTCCTCTTATCTTCTAAAAGTTAATATTATAAACATGCATTAAATTATTCCGATCATTATTGTACGAGGAATAACGTTAACGGGACAATATATACATGTATATATATCTATATATATATATATATATGTGTAACAGTAAGAAATAGAACATAATTTTATAAACAAACAAACAAAAGATATTCTAAGAAAAATTGAGAAAACAAAAATATATTAAAATAAAATGAAAATGTTAAAAAAAAATAACAGGAAAGTAAATGTTTGAAAATTATTAAAAATAAAAGTGAAGACGAGTGATGGATTCGGAATATTTCGATGATTCCTGGAACGTTAAAGTGCAACAATTTCGTAGATTTATTCGTACGTTGTTTAGAGAAACGATTAGAAAATGTCGTTCTAGAAGAAGAGGATATACTAGATTTTTAACCGACGATGAAAAAAGGTTTAGAAAATGAATCATTGAACAACGGGTATCTTGAAGAAGAGTTTTGTGTGTTATATTTCTTTTTTCTTTTTTGTTTTTCTTTTTTTTTCAAAATATAAAATATCTCGAGAACCGTAACGAAGTTATTTAAAATTAGATTTGAGATTTGTAAGAATTCTGAGTATAAATATTAACAAATTTTAAGAATTAAAAACGATGAATTAATTCATTTTTAAATTATATTTTGATATGATATGTGTTTTTCTTAAATTTATAAATAAAATAAAATTCGATAATATTTTTCCGTGGATAAAAATGAGTGTCACCAAGTATGGAAAAGTTTTAGAAATATTAATCTATGTTTTAAGTTTACAATATGTAACACTGACTCTTCTTTTGGAAACCCATTCGATTGTTGTTTATTTTTTTAATGAAATATTTTCTTGTAAGATAATTTTTTTTTCTTTTTCTTTTTCTACTAAAACAATGTTGATTAATGTTCATCAATTAAGTCTAATTTATTTGTAGAAGGCAATTAATAAAAAAAAAAAAATAATGTGAAAAATGTGTATATGAAAATGAAAAAAAAAAAACAAACAAAGGTGTTTTATATTTACAGGTGGTTGGCCCGCAACGAATATGATTTGTCCGCCAGGTTTGGAATACCTTATGGGCCTTGATCATTTGTTTGTCAAACAAAAGATCGAACTTTTCGAAGGTTCGTATTAAATTGAAATTGATGTGGATTTAATGACAGCTGTGTAATTTGAATATTTAATGTGTCTGAGATAAACGATAATTTGTAGAAAAACATTTCCATTAAATTCTTCATTATAATTATGATTTTACAAAATTACACATAAATTATTGTATAAGGAATAATATTGAATACAATTATTTTCAGTAATTGTCGATTTTGAAACTAAAAATAAATATAAAGTAATGAACATAAGGGGTGAACAAATTTATTACGTAGCTGAAAAATCAAGCTGTTGTTCGCGTTATTGTTGTGGAACTTATCGCAGTTGCGAATTTCAAGTAATGGATGGTGTGGGAAGAGAAGTTCTTAATATGATTCGTCCATTGAAATGTGATAGTTGTTGCTGTCCATGTTGCTTACAGGTATGTCTTTTAAATATAACACAATCAATATAATAATATTCATTGAATGTATTTCAATTTTATTGTATGTATTAACGCCATCGCAGCAAAAATTCCGCTAATGCGCCAATCTACACCTTAAATTGTTGCGACAAATCATAGAATAAAAAACTTGATTTTAAATCTTGATTTACTTTGAAAATTCAAAACATTTTATTTATAAAAAGTAGTCAATCGGATTTCGATGGAAAATAATCGGGCCGATATAGAATTTAACATAGATTCAAAACAGTCTCCATTTTCTTTCACCTGATGCTGTTGTCATAACCCTGACGAAACCCTGACGGTTGCTGTGTGCAAACAACAAGGTTGTTGTGTGCGAACAACAAGATTGCTGTTTATTGGCGCATTAGCGGAATTTTTGCTGCGGTGGCGTTAATATGTAAGTATCTAATTTTGTTCATCTATATAATGATGAATTATTATTATTATTATTATTATTATTATTATTTTATTATAGGAATTGGAAGTTTATTCTGGTGGTGTTTTAATGGGATCGGTTGTTCAAGATTGGTCTATTTTTAGGCCATGGTTTTCAGTACGCAATGCAAATGGCGATACGGTACTAACAATAAAAGGACCATTATTGCGTTGCCTAGAAGCTAATTTTAAGGTAATTATATATTATTTTTTTTTATAATCAATACTTTATTAATAGTTGTTTATATTTTTCAAATGATTTAATTAGGTAAAATCTGCCGATGGTGTTCATCGAGTTGGTATGATAAGTAAACAATGGAGCGGCATTACTCGTGAATTTTTTACCGATACTGACAATTTTGGTATAAGTTTTCCTTTAGATCTTGACGTTAAAATTAAAGCCGTTCTTCTTGGTGCATGCCTTTTGATAGTAAGTACGATATAATAATAACAATATATTTCAATTAATTTTATATAAAGTGTGTTTCCCAATATGTGAAATCAATTTCAAAAATGAACGGAAAAACAAACAAGAAACAATGAAGAAAGTTTCATATAAACGTGTATTATATTTGATAGTTTTACTTTTGTGTTTTAATAATCCAACGATAGCTTAGTATCTTTTAAAAAAGTGTTCAAAATAATCATTTTTATGATCAAATGAGAGGACAAATGTTTATATGAATTATTGTTATGGTTTAGTGTCTTCTCTTGTGCATTTTTGAGATGAAACACCCTATATATATATATATATATATATATATATATGTTGAAACCTACAGTATTCAAAGATCTAATTTCTAGATATCACATTTTTTGATTTGTGTTATCTTCTACAATAAAAGTTGATAACGACGATAATACAACTTCTGTATAATATTTTATCTTTCTTATACTGTTGTGTACTCTTAAATTGATATTTAATGCATTTACAACTCTACGTCTAAGATGATATTAAAAATGGAAACGTTTAGTACTAAAGATTGAAATAAAACAAACAAAAAAATAAAAAGAAAAAATGAGGAATATTCGATAAATTAAGAAATAATGAAAATACAAGGATAAATTACTAACATTTTATTTCAATGAAAATTCCTATATCTGAATAATTATTATAATCTCTCTATTAATTCGGATACTGGAGGTTTTACTGTATTAATATGTAACATGATATATATATATATATATATATATATATATATATATATATATATATATATANATATAATTAATTATTATTTTATCAATTACAGGATTTCATGTATTTCGAAACTTCTCCTACTTAATGTGATTCTTCTTTTGAAGACAGGGAGAGAAATTCTACCGAGTTGCTTATTAAATTATAAACTAGTAACAAATATTTATAAAACTAAAAAGAACAAAATGCGCTTTTTATTAAATGTCTTCGATTATTTATACAAATACTCTACTTTTTGAGATAACTTAATTTAATATACTCTCTATCAAATATACAAATATATATATGATCACACCCTTTTTGAGATACCTGTCATATAAATATTATAAAAATAAAAAAAAACAAGTGGATCCATTAAAGTCTTAAATCTGAAACAGATATTATATTCGGATGTGGGCATCTTTAGGATGCACATCCCTCGTGGGTCTTCAGAAACGGCTACCTCATCATGGTTAGACCCGGGCAATGGTATTTTACTTTCAATATAATGTTTATCATATTTTTATATGATATGCATTCCATTGCAAGTAAAATCCAGCCAAAGACCGCTTGTTATAAACATTGTAATTTTAATTAATTTCTTTTTTATTATCTCATTAATAATTTATTCCTTTCCATGATTCTTCCTATACATTTCATATATAGAAATTAATTATATTATAATGTTTTTTAAATAATTTTTATATCTTTATAGGACCCATATGGAATAATCAAGAATTGTTGATATTTAATTTTCATTTTACTTTGTTTCATGATAGGTATTACTCTCGATACAATACATTCAATCGTATTTTAATTAATTCTTTGAAATAAAACTCATTAAATATAGAATTAAATTATATTAATGTATTTATGAATTATAAATTATTGTATATATTCTAAATTGTTTTCTTTTTTTGTATATATATACATAATGAAATGTTTGTTAAAATATTATAATTAATAATGATAATTGTTTATAATTAAATAAAGAATTTGGAAGCTTTGCTGAAAAATTGGAATAGTATTCAATTTCAATTTCAAAAATACCGCCAATCTCAGTCGTGGTTAGTTACAGTGGTGTCTCTGGTGTGCATTAAACTTTTCCAAGTAGCCATCTTATGATTGGTCAAGTTCTTTCTTTTTTAACCAATCACGCGACGTATCATATCTCGTATATTTTTCGTATCAAGTTGGCATCAGTGTTAAATGTAGTTATCACGTACTTAACGCGGTATGCGAACGTATACAGAAATTTCTTACTTTTGTGTCAATTTATTCGGATTAAATATGTAAGAATAAGGTAGATTGATTGTTTATAACGAAAGTATAATAATAATTATTTTTCTTTGTATTATTAAGATGTAATATAGAAATTTGTTGCAGAACTAAGTTGGAAATACTTGAGACGTATTTCTTGTTAACAGATCACCCCCCTAGGGGTGGGGTCTTCTGTCATTTAAAGCCAAAGAATTAACAAGTTATGTCAGCACTGTGAAATAAAAGTGAAAAACGTAAATCATGGCACGTCCTATTGTACCAAGTCAACAAAAGTTGGCTGAGAAGTTAACTATATTAAATGATAGAGGTATTGGAATGCTCACACGTATTTATAACATTAAAAAGGCTTGCGGTGATGCCAAATCCAAACCTGGATTTCTTTCTGATAAGACTCTTGAATCTTCGATAAAGACAATAGTTAGAAAATTTCCCAATATCGACATCAAGGGACTGCAAACGATTACTGGTCTACGTAATGAGATTATCAAATCTCTTTCTTTGTATTATTATACGTTTGTAGATTTACTCGACTTCAAAGACAATGTTTGCGAACTCTTGACTACAATGGACGCATGTGGCGTACACATGGATATTACTATCAATTTTGATTTGACTAAAGGTTATCTGGATCTTGTTGTCACTTATGTCAGTTTAATGATACTACTTTCAAGAGTCGAAGACCGTAAAGCTGTATTAGGTCTTTTCAATGCTGCTCATGAAATGGTTCACAGCCAATCTGATCCTAGTTTTCCTCGTTTGGGTCAAATGATAATGGATTACGATATACCATTGAAGAAACTATCTGAGGAATTTGTTCCTCATTCAAAGTTATTGAAAAATGCTCTCACTTCTTTGTGGCCAATTTATCCTGGTAGAAATCTAACCGCTGATACTTGGAGGGCAGATCAGAAACTCAGTTTAGTAGGAAGTCCTGGACAAATATTGAAAGCGGCTGCTACTGATACGATGTCATGTGAAACCCTGAGTTTAGATAGAATCGAAAGATGGGTTATACTTGGCTTTACGCTCTGCCATACGTTTTTGAGTCAAGAACAACCTAATAAACTTTGGATCACCGCTTTAGAATCCGGTTGGGTATTAGCTTTGTTTAGAGATGAAGTTATTTATATACATCAATATATTCAGACATTTTTCGAGAGTATGAAAGGATACAGTAAGAGGGTATCGGAAGTTAAAGATTGTTATAATCAAGCAGTACAGAAAGCTGGTTATAGACACAGAGAAAGAAGAAAATTTTTGAGGACAGCTTTGAAGGAATTAGGTTTAATTTTAACGGATCAACCTGGTCTTCTTGGACCGAAAGCATTGCTCGTGTTAATGGGACTATCTCATGCTAGAGACGAGGTTTTATGGCTTTTAAGACACGGTGATAATCCTCCGACTCAAGGAAAAGGGAAAGGCAGAGGCAGTGAAGATTTAGTGGATCGACAGTTACCGGAATTGCTCTTTCATTGCGAAGAATTAAGAGCGTTAGTAAAGAAGTATTCTCAGGTGCTTCAGAGGTACTATGTTCAATTTCTGTCAGGATTTGATGCTCCCGCATTGCATCAAATGATACAAAATCTTCCAGTTTGTCCTGAAGACGAGGGAGCAATTCTTAGTGATATGTGCTCAACGATCGCGAGTTTGACTGTAAAGCAAGTAGAGGATAATGAACTATTCGATTTTCGTCCTTTCAGATTGGATTGGTTTAGATTACAAGCTTATATGTCTATTGCCAAATGTAATATGAATTTAGCAGATAACAGAGAATTAGCTTCTTTCATGGATACGGTAGTTTTTCATACAAAAATGGTAGATAATTTGGATGAAATGTTAGTAGAAACGTCGGATTTATCGATATTTTGTTTTTACAGTAAAATATTTGAGGATCAGTTTCACATGTGTTTAGAATTTCCAGCACAAAATCGATACATAGTTGCTTTCCCGTTAATATGTAGTCACTTTCAAAGTTGTACGCATGAGTTGTGTCCAGAGGAACGTCATCATATTCGCGAAAGAAGTTTATCCGTGGTAAATATGTTTTTAGATGAAATGGCTAAGGAAGCTAAAAACATAATAACGACTATTTGCGATGAACAATGTAACATGAGCGATATGCTTTTACCTAAACATTGTGCCGTATTAATATCTCAAGTTGTTAATAGAAAGAAAAAGGACAAGAATAAAAAGAATATGAGTGAGATACATAAACCAGGTATAGAAAGTTACAGAAAAACTAGAGAAGAATTAACAACGATGGATAAATTACATATGGCTTTAACGGAATTGTGTTATGCAATTAATTATTGTCCTACCATCAATGTATGGGAATATACATTTGCACCTAGAGAATATTTACATCAACATCTCGAATCACGATTTGCTAGAGCTCTTGTTGGAATGGTTATGTATAATTCGGATACAAACGAGATAGCTAAACCATCAGAATTATTTGTCAGTGTCAGATCTTACATGAATGTATTACAAACTGTAGAAAATTATGTACACATAGATATTACTCGTGTATTCAACAATGCTCTACTCCAACAGACTCAAGAATTAGATAGTCATGGTGATAAAACTATAGCTGCACTATATACACAATGGTATTCGGATGTACTCCTTAGACGAGTTAGTGCTGGAAACATATGTTATTCTGGAAACCAAAGAGCATTTGTCAGTTTATCCGTAGAGGGAGCAATTCCTTTTAATGCAGAAGAGTTCTCCGATATTAACGAATTAAGAGCATTGGCTGAATTAATTGGACCATATGGTATGAAGATGTTAAACGAAAATCTAATGTGGCATATAGCTAGCCAAGTACAACAATTAAAAAAATTAGTCGCAGGAAACAAGGACGTTCTTATTGCGTTAAGAACTAATTTTGATAAACCTGAAGTAATGAAAGAACAATTCAAAAGATTGCAAAGTGTTGATAATGTACTTCAGAGAGTAGCTATAATAGGAGTAATACTGAGTTTCAGGCAATTGGCACAATCTGCATTGGTCGACGTTTTGGAAGAACGTATTCCGTTCCTTTTGAGTTCGATACTTGATTTTCGACATCATTTACCATCCGGTGATCCAATGAGGATCGTTTCTGAGATGACATCTGCTGCCGGTTTAACGTGTAAAGTTGATCCTACATTAACCACTGCTTTAAGAAGTCAAAAAGCAGAAGTTGACGAAGATGAACACTTGTTGGTTTGTTTATTAATGGTATTCGTAGCTGTATCTATTCCTAAGTTGGCAAAAAATGAAAATTCATTTTATCGAGCATCTCTCGAAGGCCACTCGAACAATATTCATTGTATGGCAACAGCTATAAATAATATATTTGGTGCGTTATTCACGATTTGTGGACAAAACGATATAGAAGATAGAATGAAGGAATTTCTCGCATTGGCATCCTCCAGTTTATTGAGACTCGGTCAAGAAGCTGATAAAGAAGCTACTAGAAACAGAGAATCAGTTTATCTTTTGTTAGATCAAATAGTTCAAGAATCACCTTTTCTAACAATGGATTTATTGGAAAGTTGTTTTCCATACGCTCTTATACGAAATGCATATCACGACGTGTACAAGCTTGAACACTCTCAGCCATAGAAATTACAATGATAATGGGGACAAACAAAAAAAAAATATATATATATATATATATCGAATCAACGATCAATGCGCGATATAGTCATACTCAGAGCTACTTTTCTACGTCCAATTTTGTGTACCATCAACAAACTCGTACACTATATATATATCATTGGGATTATAACTTGAAACATGAGAGAGAACGAAAAGAAAATGATAATAATAATAATAATAATAATATTAATATTAATAATAATAATAATAACAATAACAATAATAATATTAGTAATAAAAAGCTCTGACCAAGAAATTTATCAATTGTGGAAGAAATGAAAAAGTAATTCGAGTTTATGTATGTCGTCTGCTACTGCAACAATATATGTATCTCGTTTTTAATGTCAACGTTTATAGGAAGACACATTTGTTTTTTCTGGTCCATTGACGATCAATGAAAAATCAAGTTGCGTTTTGAGAGAGGAGGAACTTACGATGGAAAAAAAGAAAAAAAACAAACAATTTATCGTGTAATAATTAATAATCAATTATATCAGTCGGAGCATTTTCTATAGTGAAACAACTCAGTGTCCTCTAAAAAGACATTTGATACGCGATTTAAAGACAA
>NW_015149057.1:432943-446592 GCF_001465965.1 Polistes dominula | reverse complement strand
ACTAAAGTTACTTGATTGTTTTATGCGACATGTTATGTCACTATAATGGCGCGTATCAATGAACGTTCAAATCACGGTTGAAAATCTTAATAAATATTTTAAATATATATTGTCACGATGTTATTTAATTACTTTTAATTCGATAAGTTTAACTAAAGTTACTTGATTGTTTTATGCGACATGTTACGTCATTATAGTGGCACGTATCAATGAATCAATTAAAATAACTTTCGATCAATCAATTATAGTAACATTCAATTTTAAAGTAGTTGTTAAAGTAATTTTCTTGTAAATCATTTTGTATGATTAAGCATCATTATAGTGGCATTTAATGAACCAATTAAAATAGCTTTGGATCGAGTCATTAAAATGGTTTTTGAACGAACAACTATAGTAGCATTTGACTCTTATTATAGTGGTTTTCTTGTAAATCCTTCTGTAGAATTAAGGGCAATTATAGTAGCTTTCATATTTTTTTAAACATATCATATTTATTTGTATTAATTAAAACATTTACGAGAGTACTGTAAAAATGTACAAAAAAAAAAAAAAACAAATAAATATTGTCACTCGTTTCGATATAGACGTTTCTTTCGATTGAAATATTATAATCGAGCAATTTAATTTTCTTTTTTATACAAACACGATGGACAAATATTTTTGTTATGAGAGTAGGGGGGGGGGTGGGTATATTACAATGGTCAGTTCTTGCAATAAGTAGGTGCAAAAGATATTGCACAATATGAAATGTTAATTTCCTTTAAAATATATTTTCAACATGGTCGTCATTGACGGTTAAGTAAACAATGACGCGTGACAATGCAAATGCATTGACGTTAAACCAAGCTAATGAGAGTTTGCGTGTGGTCAACGGAACGAAGATATTAACCGTAACTTAGAGCACACACACACACACACACACATGCACATGCACACATGAAGAACAATAGAAGTGACGTAACCCACCACCCACCACCCACTTCTCTTGGCAAAACGAGAGAAATCTCTCGTATGCCAAAGAAGCGTATATGTGTGTGTGTGTGTGTGTGTGTTGTAAATTTTCTATAAACTAACGTTGCTTAACACAATTCATTTTCACAAAGAAAAATAAAAAAAAAAAAAAAACAAAAAGAAAAAATAAAAACAACCGACAATAAGAAAAATAAATTATCGTATTAATTATTCCAGAAGGGTTGTTTATTTTTTTATTTATTTTGTTAGAGAAATAAGGGTGAGGGTTGTGAACGAAGAACGAAAGGAAAAAAGAAAATAGAAACAAAAATCTAGCAAATAAAGAAAGAGATCAGCGTGTATCTAAATGTAAGGTGGAAAAATAAAGGAAAAGAAATAAGGGTGAAGGGAATAGGGGTGGAGAGAGTAGGAATAGGAGGAATGTATAAAAATAAAGAAACTTAGATAATAGTCAAAGAAAATTGCCGAAGGCAAGAAGAAGAAGAAGAACAAAATGATTACGTGTTTCACCTTTATTTTATTTTATTTTTTGTTAAATATTTTGTTCCTTCTCATTTTCATATTCGTTCTATCATCAACACGCGCGTAGAGGGGAGGTATAAGGGGGTTTATAAAATAAAAATTAAAAATTACAATCACGCGATATTATATTTTATTACGATATTATTAATAAATAAATAAATAAATAAATAAATAAATAAATATATATATAAGAACTAAATAAATAGATAAATAAATAAATATATATGGGTCACAAAAAGTTAAGGATAAAATTCGTAGTTATGTTCGGTCTAAAAATGGAAGAAGAAAAAAAAAAAGGAAAAAAAGGAAAGAAAAAAAAAAAAAGAAAAAAAAAACTTTTCTCATTATTTTCCTTTCTTTTCCTTCCTTCTTCTTTCTTTGCTTTCATTTTCTTTCTTTCCTTCTTTCTCTCTTGTAACTTGAAGAGAGACGTTTGAAACGCTGCAGCAAAACGTTGGTGAAACCATTTCCAGAATTCCTTTTGATCCTCGAGTTAAAACGCGCGAGCAAGAGAAAAAAAAAAAAGCTCACTCACTCACTCACTCTCTCTCTCTCTCTCTCTCTTTCTTTCTTTATTTTTTTTTCTCTCTTTCTTTCTCTTTTCCTCAGAGCTTTCCATTCCACCCCTAACCCCCCCCCCTCGCCCCCGCCCGTCGCGTTGTTATCCAACGAGGAGAACGCATCGAATTCTAGCTTGGGTCAGCAGTTCACTGCAACATCAACGTGAAACAAGGAAACCATCGACGTAGTTTCAGAGAAGATAAATCGTTCCACCACCTCCAACTGGCTGATCTATAATTTCAAATGTCTCCCTTTACTGTTACTAACCCCTTCCCAATTTCCCTTCTCTTCTCTTTCCTTCCCTTTTCTTTCTTTTTCTTTCTATCCCTTTCTGTACCTTCTTTTTCTTTCACAAGTAACTCGGACTTGATCAGAACGTGAATTATTAGAGTTGGGAATAAAATGGTTTTTTATTTTTCTTTTTCTATTTTTTCTGTTTTTTTTTTTATTTGTTATCATTCACTGTGTCACGCACTTTTGCGTGCCACACCTGGTTAGTGTACCATGAAAAACGTATGACGTATAAATGTATTATAGTCATACCTAAACTTGGAATTGTATGAGTGGTTGCTTTTATTTTTTTATTTTTATTTTTTTTTTTTTAACTGGAACATCGTATACTTGTGTTTACATTTTATATATTTAATAATTGTGTTTAACTTTTTAATTATAAAATATTATTTAATATGTTGTTTTTCTCTATGTAAATCGAATATGAAACTGAGGCAACCACTATTATAATGGTTTTGTGATCTAGTATTCATTTTCTTTTTTTAAACGTATCTGACTTATTTTTGGTTTGTTTGTTAACGATTAATTCAAGAATTTAAATTTTTAAAAATGCTAAACAATAAATTACGAACACTCGAATATTTTTTTTTTTTATCAATGTTGCAATATACGAAAAATAGTTAATGAAAGAATCATAATTATTTGTTGTAATTGATGATGATCAATCATACTTGACTTGCAAAAAAAAAACAATAATAATAATAATAATAATAATAATAAAAATGTTGCTTACCAATAAGATGACCCTCGTAAATATGCGAGGTATCAAGTTCCTCTTGACGACCACTAGGACCTTCTATAACTAGATTATCACTAAACGTGTTCAGGTCTCGCTTCAGTCGAATGTGAAAGTCTCTGTCGTGCGAACGAAACTTTAAAGTCACGAAATTGTTGCGGGTGACCGACCTCTTGGCCCTCAGGTGACCTCTGTGGACCTCCCCCGTTGGATAGGAAAGTGGTTCGTAATGACGAATATATTCGTTTAATCGCCGAGCTGAAACAAACGATCATTGTATTTTTTTATTAATTTTGAAATATATTTCATTTCAAATTTTATATATAAATTCATCAATCGTGCAATTATTTAATATTACATATTAAAATAATAAATGAAAAGCAAGTAATATCATTCGATGCAGAATTTTAACTTCATAGATAGTACACACCACTAAAGTGGTTCTCGTGAGTGTCATATTTTTTCAATGCAGAGTTTTAATTAAGGCAATACACGCCACTATAGTTGTTTTCGAAGATGTTATTCGATATTCGATGCAGAATTTTAACTTAGATAGTACACGTCACTATAGTGGTTCTCGTGAGTGTCATATTTTTTCAATACAGAGTTTTAATTAAGACATTACACGCCACTATAGTTGTTTTTGAAGATGTTATTTGACATTCTATGTAGAATTTTAACTTCTTAGATAGTATACGCCACTATAGTGGTTTTCATAAACGTTATTCGACATTCTATACAGAATTTTAACTTCTTAGATATTACATATAACTATAGTGATTTTAGTAAATGTCATTTGACATTCGATGCAGAATTTTAGCTTAGATAGTACACGTCACTAAAGTGGTTCTCGTGAGTGTCACATTTTTCAATGCAGAGTTTTAATTTAGACATTACACACAACTATAATGGTTTTTGAAGATGTTATTCGACATTTTATGTAGAATTTTACTTCTTAGATAGTATACGCCACTATAGTGGTTTTCGTAAACGTTATTCGACATTCTATACAGAATTTTAACTTCTTAGATACTACACACAACTATAATGGTTTTTGAAGACGTCATTTGACATTAAATGTAGAGTTTTAACTTAGACATTACTAACCACTATAATGGTTTACGTGGATATTATATTTTTTCGCTACACCACAATAATATCTTTTACAGATATCTTTTTACGATACGAGTACTTATAATGATGCTTACTTTATTCGTAAAATTATGTAAATTATAATCCTACATTGTTACTTATTCATTTAATTTAAAATACATTTTACTGTAAAAATGCAGATTTCCTTGTAAGAGAATTTACGTCATATTTAAATCGTGGTTATTATTATTTTTAAAAAAAAAAAAAAAAAAAAAAAGAGAAAAATTCAATATACCACGTTGTATTAGTACTTTCAACATTCCAATCGTATTTTTTTTTTTTCTATAACGTGACGACGTTGATTGATTTGAAAATATTTGATGTTAAAAAGAATGTTTTTAAGTTATGGGAATATTCGTCATTTAAAATAACTCGTTTAAAGCATGAATTTATATGAAATGAATTTTGTTCATGAAGAATTCGGAGTATTCGTGCGTGACACAAAAGCGGCAGAGAGAGAAAGAGAGAGAAAGAGAGAGAAAGAGAGAGAGGGGGAGAGAGAGAGAGACCTTCTCCTTCCTTTCTTTTTCAGTTTCCTTTTAGTCCGGTAGCCATCGTGCTTGAATTATAGAAGTATGCGCATAACTCGTCGTCCTTCCTGTGCTGCTTGACTACTCTCTACATTGTTCAACGAGAGGCGTCGGAAAAGTATTGTGATTTTAATTTAGGAACATCGCACGACCGAACAAAAGCTTTACGAATATTTTCAAGAACATTTTGTAGCACATTCCAAGGTAAGAAAGGTGTGGGACGGCGGCGAGGGGCGAGGGGGGGGGTGTGGTAGTAGTAGTGGTGGTGGTGGTGGTGGTGAGAGTCAGAGGGTTGTTAATATTTTTTCGCTAAGAAGAAACGAAGAAATGGGTGGAAAAAAAAAATTACAAAGAAAAAGAAAAATATAAAAATATGGATAAATGAAAAAGCATTAGAAACTTTTGTTTCTTCCTATTCCTTTGATTTCTAGTTTTTTTATTTTTTTTTTTTTATTTCTTTGGAACACGAGTTCTCTTGGAAAACGAAGTCGATTGTCGTTGTCGTCGTACTTTTTTCTTTTCACTCCCTAACCCCCTCCCCCCCCTTGTCCACCCCCTCTTCCCCTCACCTAATACACGCTCGATCGATCTCGAAGATCGTTTTTCCTTCGTAACCCCCCCCCCCTTTTTTCCTCTCTTTTACTATGGCCGTTAAATAAATCCTTGATAAAAAGGGATGGTAGTTGAGATAAAATACATGGTCGATAGTAAAATGGCCCTTTTGTTGTTGTTGTTGTTGTTGTTGTTTTTTTTTTTTTTTTTTTAAATCAGACGACTGAAAGTAAAAGTAATTAATCGAAACTGAATTCTACGCGTGCGAGAGAGAGAGAGGGAGAGAGAGAGAGAGAGAGAGAGAAAAGTAATATCTTGGTGTTCAATATTTGTATCCGATTTTCAGTTTAATAGGATTATTTAAGAGAAAAAAAGAAAAAAAAAAGAAAAATTTAAATATAATTTAACGTTAAAATATTATTTAAATTGTTATGGTCGCGAATGACAAATTAAATAAGTTTAAATGAAATGAAAATGATAATATAATTACATTAATTATTATTGATCATTTATTATATTTATTCGGTAAAATACTCTTCTCTGTAAATTAAATGAAAATCATATAATTATGTTAATTATTATCGATCATTTATAATATTTATTTTAATTCAACACCGTATTGAGATTATTATCGGTTTGTTTGTTTGTTTGTTTTTTTTTTTTTTAATTATAAAACAAAATATATATAATAGATATAAATCTTGTTTAAATGATTCAATAAAAAATGAAGTATAGTAACTAAACAAAATTTCTAATATATATAAAAATTACGTGTCACGTTGTTTGTCCGCAATGGACGACTAAACTACTGAACCGATTTGAATAAAATTTTGCACATTATGTGCAGTTTCATCCAACTTGAAAGATAGGATAGTTTATATATCTCAATTTATAATCGCAATATTATTTTATTAATCGCGAATTATTTGTTTATTAACAAAGAGTTATGATTATCTCTGTTGTTAGTTCAATAAGATTTTAACAGATGGCGGTATAAGGTAATTCGTTGACTTAAAGACGTGTGTGTATCGGACTCATTGTGAGCCACAGCAACGCATTGCGAGGCACCCCTAGTATTATATAAATAAAATAAAATAATATATATAAATTATTTGTTATTAAAGTACAATAAATTTAGTAGACAAATCTAAAAAGGGGGGAAAAAAATGAAAAGAAATAAAAAAGACAATATCTATAGAATAAAAATTACCAAAGAAAACAAATATTCAACGAGATAGTAAAATAAAAATAAATAAATAAATAAAAAAGAAAAGAAAAAACGAAAAAACGAAAAAACGAAAAAACAAAAAGGCGTGTTTTTAGGTAAAGAAAAACAAGAGAGATAGCAAAAATGTGATAGAGTGGTAGGGTTGTAGGGTGGGATGGTAGTGTGGGGGGGGGTTGGTTTCGGGGATAGAGGTAAAACGATATCGTTCGTTCACGATATCTGGGTTAGAATATACAATTCAAATAAATTCTATAGGCAATATTCTTTTATTCGTAGGGATTGGGGTGGAGGGGTGGGGGTAAAGTCAACGCATCTAACATCGTTTGCATTCAACTTGAAAACCTTCAAGGGATGGGAGGGTTGGTTAGTTGGTTGGTTGGTTGGTTGGTTGGTTGGTTGGTTGGTTTGAGTGTAGTCTACTATTTTTTTTCTTTCTTCTTTTTTCTTTTTTTGGAACATAGAAAAGCAAACGAGAAACTTTTCTATTCTATATAACTATCGTGTTCCTGTAATATGCATTAAGAGGAATAACTATGAAAAGCGATTATTGTATTAATGAATTGGAATACGAAACTAGGATCATCTTCTTTCAACGAATAACACTAACCACTATGCAAATGAAAATGGGCTAAAACTGTTTCGATGAACTTCGTATAAAATAATTTTCTTCTTTAACGATAATACAGAAAGAATAAAAAAAAAGGAAATAGAAAAAAGGAAAAAAGGAAAGACAAGAAAAGAAAAAAATCAAAGGAGATATAAATAAAAAGAACGCGATGTAAACGTAACATTTGAAATATAAACTGATAAATAAGATATTAGAAAAACTTGGGTTGGGGGGGGGGATGTAATTTTATTATTAACAAATTATTACCAAATATTACTAAAGTTTTTTTACTGAATTTTAATTTGTACCATCGTTTATTTTAAAATGATAAATAAGTTGATAAATAAGACACTAGAAAACCTGGGTTGAGGGGTGTAATTTTATTATTAAAAAATTATTACTAAATATTACTAGAGTTTTTTTTTTATTAAATTTTAATTTGTACGATAGTTTGTTACAAAATGATAAATAAATTGATAAATAAGACATTAAAAAAATCTGGGTTGGGGGGGTGTAATTTTCTTATTAAAAAATTATTGCTAAATATTACTAAAGTTTTTTACTGAATTTTAATTTGTACCATCGTTTATTTTAAAATGATAAATAAGTTAATAAATAAGTTGATAAATAAGACACTAGAAAACCTGGGTTGAGGAGTGTAATTTTATTATTAAAAAATAATTACTAAATATTAATAAAATTTTCTTTCGAATTTTTACTTTGTACCATCGTTTATTATAATAATGTTAAAAAACTAAATAAACAAAAAAGAAATATTAGATAAATGTTTGAATAAAATATATGTCCTCTGAAAATATTAAAAAAAAAATATTTTTAAAATATTCTCGAGGATAGTATATTTGGTTAAATGGATTTTTAGGAAAGTTAATTTTCCACGAATTTAATGGCAAAGTTTAATTTAATAACATTCGTAAAAACATATTTACTTTTACGTAATGGTTTATTGGGAAATGGAAGGAGAAAGGAAGGATTGGGAAATGTAATAATATCTCATAAATTCTTTAATTATGATAAAATAAATGTGATAGGATTTTGTTACCATTTACGAAATACGCGTGAGTAGAAAATATAATAAAATACATTATAAATAAAAATATTAATGTTCAATTTTCAGAGACAGAGTTAATATTGGACTGTCCGAAAACTTTGTATAATTAAAAAACGAAATGAAAACAAAAAAAAGAAAAAAATAAACATTCTCATAGATTATTTTATCATTTATATATATATATATATATATATATATATATATATATAAATTATTTCAAAATATTTTTTTAATTAAAAATTAAATACAAAATATCCGTTTTATAAATCGTGATGAAACGAAAAAAAAATATCAAAAAATATTAAATTTTCCAATAGAGTAAATAAAAAATAGATTTCCTTTTTTTTTATTGTATATTTTTTATTTTTCATATTCAAAATCCAATAGGGTTTTAAAATGATTGCAAATTAAGCTTATCAATTATTACTGGAGATTGCTATATGCAACAATTAACGTATAGGTAATGTAATTTCTTAAAACGTGCAACGGTGCAACATATCATGCATCAAAATGCATTTGACACGAAAAAAACAAACAAACAAATATATAAACAAGAATCGAAATCACTTTCTTCAAACAATCCGCGAACATATTTATTCTACTCGTATAGTGCGTTATTCAATATATTACAAAAATTAAAAAAAGTCTTGGTAACTAAATAAAATAAAATTAAATAAAAAAAAGAAGAGGGTTGCGTGGAGGGTTTGTAGGTACGAAAAAAAAAAATAATAGAAAAAGTGTTACTTAATAGTAACTTTAATAGAATATTTAATAGTTATTAACTAGTATAATATTGTATATTAAATTATTAATTAGTATATAATATACTAAATTATTTTTATATATTATATTATAATATTAACTAGTAAAATATTAAATTATTACCTAATATAATATATTTAATTACTTTTACATATTATATTAAATTATTAACTCAAATAATATATTAAATTATATTTATATATTAAATTAAATTAATAACTAATATAGTATATAAAATTACTTGTATATATTATATTATATTAAATAATTAAGTAATATAGTAGATTTAATTATTTTTATATATTATATTAAAATATTAACTAATAAAATATTTAAATTATTAACTAATATAGTATATTAAATTATTTTTATATATTATATTAAATTAATAACTAATATAGTATATAAAATTATTTTTACATATTATATTAAAATATTAACTAGTAAAATATTAAATTATTAACTAATATAGTATATTAAATTATTTTTANAACTAGTAAAATATTAAATTATTAACTAATATAGTATATTAAATTATTTTTACATATTATATTAAAATATTAACTAGTAAAATATTAAATTATTACCTAATATAAAATATTAAATTTTAAACCAGTATATTTAATAATGTAAATTTATTACAAAAATTAAAAAAACAAGTCTTGATAACTAAAAAAATAAAATAAAAAAGCAGAGAGATTAGGTGATGAGTTATGTTTAAAAAAAAAAAAAGAAAAAAAAAAACAATATACAAAATGTTACTCTACCTTTACATGTGTTATTTTTCCATGTCATTGAAAAGAACACGATAGGTGATAAAGTTAGACGAACATGGTGGACGCGTGTGTTATACTTTTGCGAGAAAAAGAACGAAGTGGGGGGATGAGGATGTAGAAGTAGGGGGAGAAAAAGAACACCATATGCGAATGGGGTTTGTCAATAGTGTGTGTAAAAGGAATACAGGTAACAGCTTATCGTAGTAATATCGAGCTAGTTCAAATGCATTCGTCGAACACGTCCATTCGGTTGAAGGTGGCACCACGTTACGAAACGACGATACGAATTGACACGTGAGATGCTGTTCGGTGCAAACACACACACACAGAGAGAGAGAGAGAGAGAGAGAGAGAGAGAGAGAGAGAGAGAGAGAGAGAAAGAAAGTACACCCTGTATATACCTGGTGCAAATAGAACAGGCAGGTATGCAGCAGCTGTGCGATACAAACATCCACCCAACCACCCAACCACCCAACCACCCTAGTCGTCGTTTTCTTTCCATTGAACACCCGACACTCGATCGATATGCATTTCGATACTACTCGCATTTCCATCTTCATCTTCTTCATCTTCTTCTTCTTCTTTTTATTTTTATTTTTTTGTTTTTTGCTTGTTTTTCTATTTCATTCTATTTTATATTCTCTTTTTTTTTTTTTATCGTCTTTCATTCAATTTGTTCGATGAATTAACGAGACAACATTGACAATGAATTAATTAACGTAAGAAGTTTACTTTTTTTTTTTATTTCTTATTTTTTTCCTAAGTTTTTTTTAATGTTTTTAACATAATCGAATGGTTGTAGAATTAATACGATTAATTATTGTTTAAGTTTATAATTTTAACGTTACTAAAACGTTGTTATATAAATTGAACAGAGACGATTATTAAGTAGTATGTAGGGGTATGATTAAATTGTTAAAAAGAAGAGGTCAACTTAAAAGGAAAATGTATTATATATATATATAGTATATAAATAGGTTGATAGTGAAAAGTAGTGGAAGTCGGAAAACCGTGAAGATATGACGTTACTTCTTTATTATTATCCTTATTTCTTAGTAAGTTTTCCTTTACCGGAAATGGAAGAAGTATATACGAGATGGCGTACTTACAACTTCTTCTTTTCACGATAAAACTCAAAATTTTCTTCTATATAATATATAAGTAAATAAAAATTATATTTTTCTTTAGTAACATTTTACTGATTATTGCATAGATATAATTGAAAAAATTTATTTGTATAATAAGATAAAATTTCATTTATATAATATATTTTAAATTATAATAATAATAAATATTAGGTATATTATATATAATTAATATTATATTAATATAATATAGTTAATATTATATTAATAATATAATTTATATTATATTATATATAATAATTAGTGACCTGTAGCACGGTGTTAAAGTCTCCGACTCATATCCGTGGTATCGTGGGTTCGAATCCTGCCAGTCGCAATAAAATACAAAAAAAAAATATTTTATATTTTTTAATAATTATTAAATATATTATATATAATATAATATTATATTATATAATATTATTTATTATGTATAATATTTTATATATATTTATTAATAAGTTAATTTATAATATATTTATTTATTATTATATGTATATATATATATAATATTTAGATATATTTACAAAATATATATAATTAATAATATAATTTATATATTATATTATATATATAATATGTAGTGGGGGCCTTCGGGCTAAAACACCCTAAAGGGGTATACCTGAAACTTCTTCTATATATATAATATTATATTATATATTAATAATAAAATTAATATATATATATATATATATATATATATATATATATATATATATATTTATTTATTAATTATTATATATAAATTATATAATAAATATTTGAAATAAGAGAAAGAGAGAGATTTTTATTTAAACAGTAGCATCTTTACTAACATCACTTATTACAACAAAGTAATGGTACTAAAATACTTTATACCATAAAGTTTCTTAAAAAAAAGAAAAGTCCAGAAGAATTAGCGTTAAAGTTACCTTTCCTTTATTATCCTGAACATATTTATATATAAAAGAGACACGGGTTTTTCTGAGAAACGCAAAAGGTAGTAATACACACATACACACAGCATCCTTCGTGTGCCGAAGTTTCCTTTCGGTTGAAAAGAAGTCAAGGAAATTGGATAGAACAGTAAGAAAACTACTGTTTCCACCTAGTTCTATTATTTTCTGTTTTTTATTTTTTCTTCTTTTTTTTGTTTCTTTTCACGTATATTCTAGAATCTACCTGGCCGTTCTATCGCAAACCTTGCATCCTGTTGTAACTTGTTACTTTTATTTTATTTTATTTCATTTATCTTTTATTTTTTATTATTACCTTTTATCAGTCTTGACGTTTATAATTACAAAAAAATAAAGAATAATTGTGTAATAAATTATTATAAATTAATGAACAATTGTTCTATCAAGATTGTAATTTGAAATAATCGATAACTCGTTGATAACTTATTATTATTATTATTATTATTATTATTATTATTATTATTATTGAATCGTTGTTCTATTTTTGTTGTTTTTTTTTTGTTTCAAAGTAAAACCTATGAATTTTTATGAAGTCATTAAAAAATAGTGAGAAGATATTTTTTATAATTATATTGATGAAAAAAAAAAAAAGGAAAGTAGGCACTTCCGTAGACGTAGTTAAAATTCTTTTGCAACGCGTTATACTAATTTAAAACTTAAGTTTTAAAGTGGTATGAGAAAAGTTGATTAGACAATCTCGATTTGGATGCTTGATGGACAGGTTCTTTTAAGACATTTAATAATCACTAACTATATCTTGGTTTTTATATTATAACTCTTTTTAAATTTTACTTTGGTGTTAAACAATTATTCGTTTTTTTCTTCTGTAATTTTTTAACTGAATAAAAAAGATATTATACGTGAAAGCCACTATAATGGCGTATCATTCATAATGACAAATTACGAGAAAGCTTACGTATCATTCGTTGTGAAGAAAATATATGAAAACCATTATAGTGGCGTACAATATCATACACTTTTCGATTTAATAATATCGACATTATTTTTACGATTAAAACAAACATTATTTCTACGAATAATCTTATTTAAACAAATCATTCAAAAAGTCATTGTCAAAGTATATTTCATTTTAAACAAAAGAATTATTTGATCGTTGGATGAGTTATGTTTTATTCAAAACTTTATCGTCGTTCTATTATAAAAATATACGAAGTATAAAAGAGTCATATACGAACGATTTTTTATTTACTTTTTGTTTTGTTTACTATAAAAAAAGAAAACCCGGATTACCATCATCATCGTCCCCAGTTTTATTTTCAACGTTTTCACTGCTCTTTTTTTTCATATATTTTTTTTTTCATAATCGTTCATATTTTAACGAAGCCGAAGGCGAAGCCATCGTTGTATGTTGTGTAGCATGATACAAACGATACAACGAGGGCCATATGTTAGTCAATGATATATATATATATGTATATATATGTGTGTTCATAAAGCATGCAACGAGGGATTCTACCGGTCTGTGACGAGTTATGTTAGTCGACGCGACCACGATGATGTTTCCTGTGGATATATTGTCAGGGCTACCGGAAACTGTTTCCTCTTTACGTATATACGTTAGGGGAGAGACACCAACCAACTAAATGGAAGTCGATAGATCGATACAACGATACAACGAAACCGCATCATACTCGAGAGAATGTTTCCTTTTCGTTTCGTTCGATCATCCGAATACTTGACCAACCACCACCAACCACCCATCTAACTTTTCGATACACGTCATTCCCTTTTACGATACAATCAATTCTACTTTATCTATCTACTTTGTTTTTTTTTTTTTTTTTAAATTA
>NW_015149057.1:368131-385487 GCF_001465965.1 Polistes dominula | reverse complement strand
CAAGCCTCGTTAAAAAGCCTCGTAATCGAGTTTCTTGTATTTACAAACTTTTCTATATTATTGAAAAATTAGTATAAATTTCCTAAATACGCAAACATTATAATTAAAAAACATGTCTTTGGATATTTATAAAAAAAGTATATAAATAAAACAATGTTGTCTAATTCTTTTTCTCTCATGTATCTTATAATCAATTTTTTTTTTTTGTAAAATTTTGCAGACAATACAATTATTTTAATCTATATATTTCATAATCATTAATAAGAATAATATTTACGAAATAAATAATTTAATATTAATTTTTGAATAAAATAAAAACATTTTTAAATAGAAAAGAAATGACACGTTTGGTAAAATAAAAATATACCACGCTCCTTCCTTGTTTATGTCGACCGTCGGTTCGTTTGGACCTTATACTTTTGTCGCATACCTACGTGCTTATCTCTGTTTATTCTTTTACCCTTCTATCGCTCCTACCTACAAACATTTCGAGTATCGAAAGAATATGTGTTTTTGCGCTTCGTAGTATGCAGTCGCACTCAAACACACACATATACAACCAGGAGCGATAACTACGAAGCATAGCATAAAGAGGAGACCGAAAATAGGAAAAACTGTATAGCTATATTCCGTCTCATTCCCTCGCAGTCTAAATCCTATGTTTGTCTCTTTTTCTCTCATTATGTAGTATGTCAACCGTTTCATAGCTTCGTTACATAGCTCCGTTTCCGTTTATTTACTTTTCTGATCACTCCTATTCTAAAGAAGTTTTCACTTCAAAAAAAAAAAAAGAAATTAAATAAACAAAAAGAGTGAACAAAATTAGTAAAAATCAATGAAGAATTTGATTAAATATTCATGGACTGTGAAGTTAAAGATAAGCGAACTCGTATAAATCCTTTTCAGACGGGATCTTCTTATTGGGGTGTGCAAACAGGGGCGAGTGAGTGGGTGGTTTTGTAGGTGGAAGATGAGGGTTAGCAGGAAGACGAGTTACAAGTCTCCTCTGTCGTCTTGAACAGGGACGATCTAGCGAACGTGGGTAGCAAGTAAGCGTAGCAAGCAAGCATAGCAAGCAAGCATAGCAAGCAAGCAAGCAAGCAAGCATAGCATAGCAAACGTGGGCTGGGGGGAAGACCCCGCTCGCGTTTAGTGTTGCACTTCCCGACGACTACTAAACCCCATTTAATTTCCTGAGTTAACGCTCGACTTACTCGAATAAGCACCCACCGATCGTGATTGCGTTTTCTCTTCACCTCGCACAGCTTCTCTCTCTACTTCTATAGGTGACGGGGGTAAATGGTGGGGGAAGGAAGAGTTACGTAGTTCATATAATATGAGTGGTAAGTGCATACACCATACTTCTTGCTTCCCTTTAGATGCAACTATGAAGAAGGAGGATGGAAGTTAGAAATGGTTCAGCAGTTCGGTTTGGTTCGATTAAGTTCATACTATTTGGAAAATGATTTTCGTCAGATTTCCAGTTCTAGCAGAAGTTTAACACAGTTACAATAGTATAGTTGGGATCTAATCCAGTTCGATGACGCATTAGAATCTTCATCATTGTTCATTGAACTATTTCGAATCGATAGACCTAATTCGTAACAACTACCCTAACCTTCCCTTCTCCTTCTCCTGCTGATTATCATGGAGAACCAGAGTATATTAATGTATTGTCACATTGTCTTGAAAATGTTGGCTTGTCAATGTTAGGTAATGGCAAATACCAAGTTAGCAAACGTGCACAGATACACGATTGGATGCTTATCGCTGTATCAGCTCAAGCAGAATTCGCATATCCAGGCAGGATAACCGAGTAAATGATTATTCATGCCAGGGTGTCACCGCAGGGTGTTATGTAACGAGAAATTTACAGGAATTGTTACTGTAAAGAGACAGATAGATACATAGAGAATGAGAGAGAGAGAGAGAGGGATAGAAAGTCATAGACAATAGTGACATGTCGTTTTTTTTTGTTTGGTTTTGTTATAAAACGATTGATTTTATTATTGCGTTATATAATGAACTTTGATAGAAATAGTTGTCCTGAATAGAATGAAATATTATATCATATCATATTATTTGATAAGATTTAAAGCATGAGATTTTCTATTGTTGAAAAGTTGCTTCAAACTCGTTACGAATAAAAACGAGGAAGAGGGTGGAAAAAAAAAAAAAAAAAAGAAAAAGAAAAGAAAAAAGGAAATAATTTTATAGCAAATGAAATCATTTTATAGAAAATTATTTTTATTGCAGATATTGCAACAATTAGAATCTTATAGAATAATTGCATCTTGTATAATCCTTATAAATCCTGAATATTTTTTTATTTTTATTTATAATATAATTTAATATATTATAAATAATATATTAATTAATATAATAACTAACGGGATACTAACTCCGCCTAGTTAGTATCTAAATAATTAGATAATAACTAGCTAGTCCCAAGCCCAGATAAAGGAGGTGGATTCGAGGGTGAGGTTAGCAACCTACCCTTGGTAAAAATAAATTAATTGCTTAGATAATTAACAAAAAAATAGCCTTCTTTAGGTTATGAAGTTAATAATAAGTATAATAATAATAATAATAATAATAATAATAATAATAATAATAATAATAATAATAATAATAATAATAATAATAATAATAATAATAAATAAATAAATAATTTATATTTTCCTCTTCTTGTTTTTTCCTGACGTGTAACAAAACTGGATGTAAATTTTCGTAAAATTGGCATTAATCGAAATGCCGTATAATGATGAATTGCTCAGTTTGACCGAACTGGGCTATTTGCCGGTTTTGCCTCGTTGGGATTTGCACTTGAATAGCCATGAATAATCATGCGAATAATAGTAGTAGTAGTAGTAGTAGTAGTAGTAGTAATAGTAGTAGTAGCAGTCAACCAGAGATCTATCTCGAAACTTGAATCAAACGCACGCACCCCGATTTATTATTTTCAATTTCTTTGTTTGATTTATCGGTTGAACTCTTTTCTTCTACCCCCCCCCCCTCCCTCCCCTATTTTCCACCCTGTTTTTTCTTTCTTTTTGTTTCATAAAAAAATCTATCAAACAATTTTATTATTTAAGTTTAACGTTTACGCGACAGATACAACACAAAAATAGTAGCAATCAATGTTACACGAAATTCGTCTGGCTAATCCGATAAATAATTCAAAGAATTTATACACAGAAAGACACATATTTTATTTTTGGATTGGTGAGGGGGGGAGGGAGGGAGGGATCAGGGGGAATCGTAATGTATAATTGAAAAGATTTGATAAAAGAATTGAGAATTAGAAAATGAAAAAGTTTCTTTTTCTATCAAATTTTAGGGAAAAGAAATGTAGATAAATTTCATTTGATTACTCAAGGCGCCACTATAGTGGTTTCTTTGTGAAAACTAAGTGAACAAAATAATGAACAAGAATCTTAGTGAGAAAAATTAAGAATTTAATGGTGATTAGTATAGTTTTTTTCTTTTTTTTTTTTTTTTTTGGTCGATAAAGTCAAAATGCTCAATACAGTAATTTTCATTCACCCCGAAGTATAGGAAAATGGAACTTCATTGGTGATAAAACTACAATGTTTGCACCCGTTAATTCTCTCATTCTCTGTTTCTGTTTCTATCCTTTTCACACATAAGTACTTCCTTCTCTTTAGGTTGAATTCTTGCCAAATGTAAACCACCGTTGTCGCCTGGCCGTTACAAGCAAAAGCCAGTTTTAAGAGACTTATTAAAAGAGCATTGAGGGAACGAAACTTTAAAGCACCACCACTACCACCACCATCACCAAAAGGTCGCTCGCTTAATTTTAACGCACTCGGAAAAGGGCTTAATTCAAAAGATTATTAAATGTGTTCTAATTTTCTACACGAATTATCCTAATAATAATAATAATAATAATAATAATGATAATAATAATAATAATGTAGCAAACTATAAACAACTTAACAATTGCAAAACAAAACTTTCATTTTAGAATTCATTTGTTATTACATTCGAGACAGTTTATGTAACTCAACTATGATTAACCTTTATTATGAGTTTGGTAAAAATCATTAACCTTATCGTTCGAAGCATAATATGTGTTTGTTAATATTTATGTAAAGTATAATTTAATATATATATATATTAATTAATTAAATATAATTTATTATTATAATCCGGTTAATAATAAATTATTTTGTTCTTAGAAAACATTTGAGTTAAAAGTATTCAGCATTTAAAGGATTAATTTGACATCTTATAATTTTTGTTCTTTTACTTTTTATTCTGTTTTTTTTTCAAATATCATATCAATGTTTTATTATAAAATCTGTGAGAGAAAAAAGGAAAGAGAGATGATCCAATATTACTTTTCTTTTTGTATTTTTTTTCTATTTTAATTTTAAAAAAATTCACATGACATTTCTCTGATTATTATTATTATTATTATTATTATTATTATTATTATATTTATTTATTATATTATAATAATTATATTATAATAATATATATATTATATTATATTTATTAATATTACAATAATATTTATTAATTAAATTATAATAATATATANATATACATATATATATATATATATATTATATTATATTTATTAATATTACAATAATATATATATTAATTAAATTATAATAATATATATTATAATTATTATATTATAATAATTATATTATTATTATAATAATAATAAAAGTATATTATAATAATAATAAAAGTATATAATAATAATAATAATAATAATAATAATAATAATAATAATAACAATAATAATAATAATATACGTGCTTCTTCTCCCTAGCGTATTACGATTTATGAAAATTTAATGTGATTTAATAATTCAATAATGATAATGCAGTTCGTTATTGCGACAAGGCTGATCTCTGGATTTTATCATACGCTTTCCGTCTGCTCTTGCCAGATTTCCGAATGCTAACTATTAATATGACTACCAGCAAGTAGAAATGAGAATCTACAACCCTCCACCTCCCTCCACCTCCCACCACCACCATGTACCCCTGTATGTGACGTTGAAAAGAAACAAAAGAGAACAAAAATATTTTAAATAGGATTTTTCTTTTCCTTTTTTCTCTTTTTTTTTTTTCTGTATCAACGTGAAATACATTCGCGTCGAATTTTATAAAAAAAAAAAAAAAAAAAATTACTTTGAAATATTATACAATTCTTAATTGGATAAAAATAATTGAAAGGAACAAGACAAAGCCAATAAATTGAATATTTCAAACAAATTCTTAATAAAATAATTACAAATTAGAATCTTTTTTTTTTTTTTAATATTAATTTAAATAACAAAATAATAATAAATATTCTAGATTTGACAAATCTTTGAGTTATTTTTTAGCGCCAATATGATGGCAAGTAAATACTTTTTTTATTTTTTCGATCATATCACTAAAAATATATTAAACCAAAATGATTAAAATGATTTATCATCGATCAAGTTATAAAAAAACGATCCACCATTTTAGTGGCTTACATATGAGTCATCGAGAACGACACACCAATATAGGAATTTCTTATTTATAAAAATAACTTCGACAAATGTTGAATAAAAATAAAAATTGTACATTATTCATTAAAAAAAAAAAAAAAAAAATCGTCATCAGTGTGTTAAAAGTGAAGGTAAGGTGGTAGGTGTCGATTGGCTTTTAGCAAAAAAGAAGAATCTATCCAAGACTAGGAAGAAGTTCCACTTTTGATGAGTACCCATTCGTTGTTGACCGAGTTTCAAGTGAGGAACACGATAAACGACGACTACGACGACGATGACGATGAAATGCGCTGTGACGTCAATTTCAAAGTGGACAGCAGTAGCAGCAGCAGCAGCAGCAACTAGCTTACTTTTTACCAAACCAAAAACGAATTTTTCCCCAGCTTTTCAGACCCATCGAAATCTTTTCGCTCTTCTACGCGTTTTTAACTTCGACGTGAATGCTATTGGATAAGAATCGGGGTAGGAAGAAGGGGGTTGGGGTTGGTAAATTGTACAGTGGTTGCACTAAAAACATTTGACATATCTTACTTTCAAAAAATACCTCAACTCATGATATATTTTTTTCCCAATGTAAGTGTTAACACGTTCCGTGCCAAGCCCTTTTTACCAGACTTGTCATTCAGGCCATTTAATTTTGCTTTAACAACATCAACGATTACATTTATTTATTAATTATTGTAAATATAACAATTAAACAAACTTATGTGCTTTTTTGTTCTATACTGCATTTTGTTTATTTTAATAGGAATATTTTTGTATAGAATTATTTGTTATAAACATATATTTTCAGTGTATCAAATAAATATGTCTAATGGTAAATGTACCACCGGTGGTACACGTAGCACGGAACGTGTTAATCAATAAATTAATAATCTACAAATATTATAAAATATAATATATCTTATAATGTAATATTAATAATGATAATAATAATAATAATAATAATAATAATAATAATAATAATAATAATAATAATAATAATATTCGATCAATAAAACTTACTCCAATATTTCACTCTAATTCCAAATGAATCCAAGTTAAATTCTTACTTCACAAAATTCACAAGATCCTACCAGACGAGTTTTGACAGATTGTTAATCCACGAGGTTCGATATATCACCCTTCTACGTTTTAAGGGATTACCAGAGAGAGAGAGCGAGAGAGAGAGAGAGAGAAGGAGACAGAAACAGATCCAAAGATAGGAAGGGTCCAAGGTAAATTGTTGAAAGTTGGAGACACTCGAGATACAAATCGTATATCTCGATAGAAACTGTACCAGAAACGATAAATATCACTCGAATGGCTAGTAATGGAGACGAAAGGGTTGTATTGTCGACGCCCCCTCCCTTCCCCCGGGTTATCTTTGTAAGGGCCAAGAGTATAGTTAGCTATAGTGTATCTATTCCAAGTTAACAGTAACTGATCGATTTCGTAACCGATGTCCATGATTTAGACGGTTGATCCTGGAGGATTGCTGCTGCTTTCGAAGGAGAATCACATGCAATTCCCTTTCTATCCCTTTCACCCTTCGTCGTCGTAGTCGTCTTCCTCCTCTTACTCTCAGCATCAGAGTGAGGGTGCTCGCGGTTATGCTACTCTCATACATATTCATGTCTGTTACTGAACTGCACATACTGCATACACGATGCTAGCTTGGGATTACTACTAACGTGAGGGGGTGAAGAGGAGGACGGGGGTAAGATCGTAAGCCATTCTGCTAAGCTGTGAATCATTCACAATACTTGATGACCATCTTCGTAGACTAGATTGCTATTAGATACAAAGACCATGTTCATTTACATGTCCCAGTTTTCATATTCACGAGAATAAGCCTTCATGATTTTTAATAAGTTTTCAGAATGATAAGGGTACATGTTATTTGATTTTAATTAACTGGATGATATCAGATGCAAAAATTTTAGAACTTATGTACATGACTTTTAATACGTTCCAAAATAATATATATATATATATATATATTGTATATATGTGTATCGTTTGGGGGTTTCTAAATAAAAATCCCACGTCATCCTGGATATAGTAAATCGAACGGTCGCATGGGAATTTTGGGATCGAAAAAGATTCCAAGGATTGGTATAGGTAGAGATGAAGAAGATAGGAATTCTGTGGGTTCATAAAAAAATAATAAATTCTTATGGTATTTCTCTTTCTATATATATAAAGTATATCTATACCTACCCTAAAACGTAATATACTCTATATCTATGTATATACTTCCAGAATCTGGGTAGTAACAAGAAGACAAGAAGGGCTATATCTTCTGGCTGTCATGGCAATCACTGTTACCACTCTGAAGCAGACCAACCTAACCCTTATGCTAAAGCTTCCGTAGTTCTCTTCCTAGTTCTCTAACCGCAAAACCCAATACTCTATTAATTTGCGGATAATTCGGTGGTGTTAGCAGCAAAAGGAAAAGGGTTGACCGATCAAACACGTGTCGATAATAAAATCGTTTATTATTTTGTAAAATGTTAAAACATAAGAGAAAAAAAAAAAAAAAAGAATTTCTAACAAATGTTTTAGATTAAAGAAATACTATCACATATGTTGATTTAATCATAATCATGTAAATCAGTTATTATATAGCAAATAGCAAAAATAGATAGAGGTGTGTACGTGTTCAAAATGTTGTAACACTTATCTAACAAATCAAAACGATCGTACTGTATCACACGCACAGAAGCATGAATTATCGTACATAACGCTCGTATGCTCAATTTACCTTTTGCCCCTGCGTAATACGGGCTTGCTAGAGAACTATGGTGCCATGAGTTTGGATCGTCGATAAGCGCATTAATATTCCGCTGACAGAGACCCAAAACGTATGATTCGCGTATGCATCTCTGATACGTCATTAGGTATGTGTCGCTCATTATTAATACAATACAAGCCCTTCCCAGGCGTGATCATGCCAATCGCAACTGTAGATACATTAGTTTACTTTACTTTCTTTTTTTTTATTTTACAAAAAATCATCAAGAATTTTTCTAATATCGTTCAACACATTTAAACATTTGTTCTATTGTATTTACAATTGAATTCTTTTGATTTTGTTAATCTTTTAAGCACGACACGCCACTATACTGGCTTTCAAGAATGTCATCTTTCAAATACGACGCGTTGCGGATGCCATCTTCCAACACGACGCACCACCACTATAATGGCGGATTACATCTTTTAAAATATATTATATCTAATTTTATTATTAATTATTAAAGTAAATTGTTTATTCTTTAAAAAAAAAATTATAATTTAATCATCAAAAACTTCATTTTACTGTACTCGTTCAATATTTGAAGGTTAAATGTTAAAAAATTTACTAGTACACTATTTTTCTTTTTTGATAATACGAATGAAATTACGTTCATCAAAGTAGAATTAAATTTTTAACAGGAAAAGAAAGAAAAGAAAATAAAAGAAAGGAAGGAAGGAAGGAAGGAAGGAAGGAAGGAAAACGTGTGAAGCAATAGCAAATAGAAACTTGTATAGAAACGTGCAAGGTAAGTTAGGGAGGTTAAAAGTTAACAAAAGCATCAAAAGAAACTTTACACTACGGTGAGAAAACCTCTGTGTGGTTTCTCAGCTTATTTCTTAGTAGAGAACGTATCAAGAAATCGATAAAATTGGTTGATGTTGCACCCCTCTTTTGATGTTAACCTTTAAGTCTTCTAACACACAGTCATTCTCTTTCATTCCCATAAAGACAAATTTTATTTCAAAACTATTCAAAATTTGTATTTTGTATTTGTATTTCCAGTGATATCAGTTACAGTATTTTTACTAAACTTTATCATTAAACATTTGTGTAATGTATTAGGTTGTTTGGAAAGTTCGTGCCGATTTCTGGTAGATGGCATTAAAGTTATTTTGCTAAAAAAAAAAAAAAACCTGAAAAGTTTTGGAAGAAGAAAATTTTGAAATTACTCTTAAAAATGGAGAAAGATTGTGAAACAAAATGGCACTAATATATAATTTAATAAATATATACTAACAAAACAAAACAAAACAAAACAAAACAAAACAAAACAAAACAAAAACAACTTAAATTGCAAAACATTTCAATCTTCCATCAAAATCGGCACGAACTTTCCGGACAACCCAATATTATAGCATTGTTTATTATATTTAGAATTAGAATATTACTTTAATATAGAAAATTGTTAGGTTAATCAAATAAACAAATTAGACAAAAATAACAAAATAATTTGCATGAAAAATTACCCAACATTTCTCTACGGGAATTTCTTATAAAATCTGAACTAACTTGATTAAAACCTCCCACGAAATCAGATCAATTTTTGAATAAATGATACAACAACATGATGATGATGATGATGATGATGATGATGATGATGATGATGATGATGATGATGATGATGATAATTGAAGATAATTTTTCTTCTATTGGAAAAAAATGTAGAATATAGAAAACCAAATTATTATTATCAGGAACCATTTTGTGAATCTTTCCATGCACGTAAAAGACATTTATCGATATCTACCAAGGAGATTAGTGTATAGAAACAGCCAAGTTTCCGTGCTACCTTTACGGAATAAAGGAATAGAAAGAGAAAGGGGTAGAAATGAGAGGGTAGGGATGGTGGTCAGGGGGTGTGTAGAGTGAGGAAAGAGAAGTCTAGTTTCTCCTGAGCTAAACATGTTCACAGCACGTGACCAAGAGTATCGTAGCAGATCTTTCAGGGTGTTTACTTTCAAGCTGGTCCAAGCGGGACTCTTTTCTCTCTCTCTCACTCTCTCATTTTCTCACTCACTCTCACTCTCTCTCTCTCTCTCTTACCCTTTCCTAGCAAGAATTCTCATCTGGTCCTAGCTAAAACACACAACCAAACACATTGAACGTTAACGCGTTGTGTGTACCAACCAACACATTACTTTTTCTACTTTCTTTTGTGAACGATTCTAATACTCCCCTAACTCCTCCCTTTTTGGTGACCATAGCACGTAAATAAATTCAACACTTCTTTGTTTTTTTATTTTTTTTTTTATTAGAATGATCTCGTATGTGTGATTTTGATTATTTCATATTATTCAATAATTTTAATTAATAATAATTAGAAAATACAAATGCTTGTTTTAAATTATTCTCAAACTCAAACTCAAATGTATTTGTCAAGTGTTTTCAAATAGAAAACAAGAAAATAAAGTTAATCATTTCTTTTTGTGTTATGTCACGTTAGATAAAAATTAATTGCAAAACAATTAACAATTGAATGAGAAAAAAGCAAAAATATGCGATGGTATTCGATGAATATTGAACCATCAGAATGGTGAGAAACGACGACCTATATTTGGGAATGGACCAAAATGGAAATATAAATCTACAAGGTGAATTATTCGAATATCATCGTTGCTGACAGTTATTAATCCTTCAAAAACAAATACAATCAAAAAGAAATAATAAAAAAAAAGAGATAGAGAGAATTCGATGAATCGATCGAATATCACATTTTAACATAACAAACGAAAAGATAAAAATGAGATTCCATTAAGTACTATCTGAGGAATCGTTAAAACATTCATTCGTATTTTCGGTTAGCACGAATCGTTCCGGTTCATCTCATTTAGTTTCGAGGTAATCTAAAAACTTTGACTGTGCTAAGAGTTTTCTTAAAACTTTCCATTCCCATAGTTAGCAGCTGAACTCAACTCAACTCAACTCAACTCCAACTTAACTCAACTCAATTCAATTTAACACAGTACAGCTCAATTCATTTCAACTCAGGATTTATCATCGTCATTTTCTACTTTAGTTGTTATGTTTTTTTTTTTATTAAATGAAAATATAAATAAAACTCAAGTGACCAACAGCAATCAAAGATTTGTCTTTGTATTTGTGAGTTGAAAGCTAATCGATGAAACATTAAGTTTCTTAGTTTCCCAGTTTCCTCAATTTCTTCCTACACCAGTCTCGACCAACTTAATCGTCTTTAGGAAATTATAAATATGTTTGAAACACACACCTTGATATTCGACAATTTGAAATTACATATATTAATCGTTATTATAGAAAAACACTAGTCGTTATAAGTGAATATCCGTTCAACAACTTGTAAATATAGGTTTTAACAACACCCAAACCCAAATATTCTCAGCATCGTTAACGTTAAGTTGATAGAACAACAATCTTGCAATAAACACGCTGCTAATGGATTAAATCTTATTGCAACCCCCATAGAAAATTACTTTTAAGATTTCTCATGGTAATTGAAAGTTTGTTGCATCATCATAACTTTGAAATAATTATAAAATTGTTAAATTGATAATAGTATTTTAATCTTCTAAGTTGAAACAAGTTTTTCGATTTTCACATTTTAGATACACCTGAATGTTGAATAATTGAAATGAAGTTTTTAGTAATTGAATTATCATTTTTCTTAATGACATGACAGACTTTAACATTAATAATTAATAATACAGTCGATACACAAATGATGAACGAGTGAAGTATTAGAGTAAGCCACTATAATGGCACGTTGTGACTAAAACGGTTAATGTATATGAACAAATTTATTAATTAGATTTTTATTTTACACCTGTCTGATTGGTAATCATTTTTCATTGTGATCGAAAAATATATATATATATATTTTCTTTCTAAATTATTAGTTCACGTATTCTACAATATATGTCTATTTTATTTTTTCTCTATTTTTAAGCGTACCTTTGCAAAAGCAAATTTAATGCGCTTCTGGTGCAAGAGCATTAAAAAAAGAAAAAAGAAAAAAAAAAGTCTGCTAACGAAAACGGTGTAGCAGAAAATTGGATCCCGAAAAAGTACACCTGACTCAGCTAGCCCACAAATCTGTCGAGCGCATTTATATGCACGTGCTGCAAGCAAGCAAGCAAGCAAGCAAGCAAGCAAGCAAGCAAGCAAGCTAAACGTGGACGAATATGCATGCACGTATGTATGCATGTATGTATGTATGTATTTGTGTATATACTAGAGGTTAAAAAAAGGTAGATAAAGTAATCGATTTTCAAACGGGAAGTAACCAAAAGATGAAATTGGTTTGATTAAATGTAAGGTACCAATTTTATAAACGTATTTATATCTAACATTATATCTCTTGGTGTGTGCATGTATGTGTATACAATTTGCTAAAAGATTTTTCTTTCTTTTTTACTTTTTTGTTTTTTATTTTTTATTTTTTATTTTTGATAACACACAAATACGATATTCGATTTGAAATCTAAATAAATAAGACAAAATTGGTAAAAATATAACTCAATATTAAATGACTATAGTGTTTTATAGTGCTTTATCATTTTGCAAAAGAAGAAAACATAGAAGCCACTTTAGTGGTGAAATAAATATTAAGGAGACCGGAAAGTCAAATTGTTTTTACGTATATCCAATTTTTTTTGTTAAATATTTTCATCAAAAATCGATTAATTTTTATCAATTTGGTATTAAACATTTTGCCAACTAGATATACAACAAAGGTTGTTGATAACGAGGAGTGTTGATTACATTATTGATTAAAAATAATAACTTGTTAGAACAAAATGTATTCGTTTAAATTTAAGGTTAGAAAGTTACATTACTTTACGGTCCACCTAACAAATTCTAAAGAATTAAAAAAAAAAAACTGTAAACTTCGAGTAACATATTTTTCTAGTACCAACCCACCCATCTGCGTATTCGAGTACAACTCAACCACATAGACTAGGATCTGGAATTTAGCTTAAAGCAATATCCCACTATTATCCTAACCTCAAACATGGATAGATATATATATGTATATATGTATATAGGATTGGTGGAAAAATTTCAAATCCCAAGAACAAAGTATAATAATTCGTAACTTAAATTTTATCCTATAACCATAAAAGTATTACGATAAGAGGGACACAGTTATAAAACAAACAACTATGATCCCTACGAAATGATATGCAATATTGTTAAATAAAACATACTTATGCGAAAAGATTGGAAAAGCTTATTGGATATAGCTCTGGCACTGACCTAAACGAAGAATCTGTAAAAAAAATCTTTCAAACCAAAAAGGTTTGGCACAAAACTCACATGTGTATCTTTATCACGTACTGGCACGTATCCGGGAGCTCAATGTTCTTCTCCGGTAAGATTAGTACTTTTATAACTATTACAAACTTCCAATTTCTTTTCACGACTTTTTTTTTTTTTATATTATTTTATTTTCTTTTCTAAATTTATATACGGGAGCTTTTAATTGACACGTAACTGACGTTGAAAAAAAGAAAGAAATTGTGTACGTTTTTTTTTTTTTTCTTTGAAATAGAATTTCGTGAAAAAGATAAAATTGCATTTAACGAGAGATATTTAATTAAAATCCTTTAATTAAAAAGTAATTTATTTACCGGAGCTATTGTATTTTTATTTTATTTTTATTTTTTAATACAATGATAAATTAATAGATAATAGAAGAGTTTATTGAACGATGATAAACAATAATCCTTTTTCGTACTACTTTATCGTATTCCCCCTTTTTCCCTACACTCAAGTTATTCTAAAGGTCTCAATTCGTACACGCGATTTGTGAGAACTCTCGCGTGCCACCTGCCCATTTGTCCAAAATTAATATTAATCAACGATGAGGGTTGTAATTTCGATTTGCGGTAGGACTGAAAACGATACTTCTGATCATCCTAACCGAGATTCTTGAAAGAGATCCTGTGTTTTTGTAGTAACGGTAATAGTAACAATTGTCTGTGTCAAAATCAAAAAGATAGTCACAATTTTTTTTATATATATATATAAAATATATTACCTAACCTAACCTCCAAATTGTTCGGTCGTTTATATTCGGGGGATCACGCGATGAAAAACTTTTTCCATATAACTTTTTCTAGATTATAAGCTAAAGAATATATTATAACTAGAAAATATAAAATCAAATAAAAAAAAAAAAGAAAAATTCTAGAAAAGTAAGAAACTGATGAAATGAGCATGATGTGTTGTACAAAAGTGTTTGAAATTAACTAAATAACTTAACGCACAATTTTTTGGAAATAATTTTTCAATGTAAAAAAACACAATTTAGAACATTGTATTAACAAAAAAAATTAAAAAAAAAAAAAAAACAATACGAAATTAACCTCTTAAACATGACTGGTTTCTCTGTACGACAGGGTTCAACGAGAATCACGTGTAAACGGGAACAAGTACAATGTGTGACGATGAACAATGTTGTTCTCTACATGAGTACATCGGAATTTAGTTTTTGATGATTAAATTATAATTGTTTTTAAAGAAATGATACACATATACTTTAACTTTGACTACTTTAATAATTAATATAATAAAATTAGGTATAATATATTTTAAAAGATGTTATTCGCAAAAGCCACTGTAGTGGCGCGTCGTATTGCAATATGGCATCCGTGAAAGTCACTATAGTTGTGCATCGTACTGGAAGATGGCATCCGCGAAAGCCACTATAATGGCGTGTAGTGTCTAAAAAGTTAATCCAAATTTTTATAGCAGCATAGAATAAAACGCCGCTCGAGTTAACTCGAGCATGCAACTAAAGGGGTTAAAAATTCTAAGTGAATGATAAATCAAATTAACTCATATAGAAATTGATTTTTTAACAACTGCAATTTGTTAAACACTATCATCACACACCAACAATTTATCTATACTAATTTATTATATCTTTTATATATATATGTCTTTTTATATATCACCCATTTCCGAAAGGGTCATTCGCAAAAACCACTATAGTGACGCATCATTTCTAAATGGTTAAACATAATAAACAATATTCAATTCTTTATGTATAACCAACCAACAAACAAACCAATTATCCAACTAAACCAACCATCTATTTATTTTATCTTTTTTCTATTAAACTACCAAATAAATTTGAAAAATAAAAAACCAAAACATTATCAGCACCCATTTTCGATTATTTCCAAGTACCCAATTATATTCTCTTGTTCAATAAAGTAATACATATGTTTAAACATATGTAATATACAACCAGCCAACCAACCAACCAATCATCTACCTATTTTATCTTTTTCTATTAAACTATAAAATAAATTTAAAAAATCAAAACATGATCAGCACCCATTTTCGATTATTTCCAAGTACCCAGTTATATTCTCTTGTTCGATCCAAGTGATACATATATTTAAACATACGTAATATCCAACTCCTTATATGCAACCAACCAACCAACCAACCAACCAACAAATCAACCAACCATCCATCCATCCATCCATGCATCCATCTATTTTCTCTCTTTCAGAGTTTCCATGAGAGATGCAACGGACGCATCAATCTCCTAGGTATTTACCACCTACATTACGCGTTCCTAGTTCAGAAAGCGGTGCTACAAGTTCGAAGCTGGTGGGTGCATCTCTCTCTTCAACCTCCACCTCCACCACCACCTACACCTCCACCTCTATCTTCAACTTCAACTCCTACTTCACCTCCTCATCCTCCTTCTTCTTCTTCTCATCTTTCTCTCATTCTCCTCTTCTTCACGTTTTCTTCTATACCTCTCTCCCTCTCTCTTCCTACGTTAATGTAATGGTGTTAGTAGTAGTAGTAGTAGTAGTAGTAGTAATAGTAAGCCGAGATATCTCGCAGCTGCGCATCATCATCCCTCAGGACCCCGGGCATTTTTAGCTCGTACCTTTTCACGGGCACGAGACCCATTTGTCTCTTGCGTTGCGTAACAAAATCTTCTTTCTCTCTTTCTCTTACCCCCCCCCCTCCCTCCCATCCCCCCATCCATCTCTACACACACTCATACACACACATTATCTCCCTAACTTTTTTTTTGGCCTTATAACGTTTTACTTTTTCCTCGTTTTATCTCTTTACTTGGTGTTTTTTTTGCTTTCCTTTTTTTTTCTTTCCTATTTGTCTCCGCTGCAGGAGAATCAAGTTCGCATCAACGTTTTTTAAACGATTCGGTAAGATTATTTTTATTTTTTTTTTATTTATTTCTTTAATAACGAAACTACTAAGTAATATAACATTTATAAGACTTATAATTATATCTCTTTAATTGTAAATTGATTAATTGTTTATTATATTAATTAAATGTTAAAAGGATATGTGTTAAAATAATTAACAGTAATTAATAATTGAGAACGACACTTTAATCAGTAATGATATAAATTATTTATAAATGAATTTTGTATTAAATTTAACTCATTAAAAAATTTATTTAACAGAGAAAAAAAAATAAAAGAAAATTGATAATTATTTACAGATAGAATTTATTAGAAATAGAATGAAAAAATTGAATAAATTACACAATTTAAATAATATTTAAAAATCATGTAATTGTAAAATACGTTATTGATAAAACAATTTCATAAAAAAGTAAAATAATTATCGAAACTTTTTCTATATATACAGTAAACACTTAGGTTCATTTTTGAAACGTTGATTTATCGAGAAAATCAAAAAGAAAATATTACAGGTACAGATTTTAAAAATGGTATAAATTATTTATAAATGAATTTTGTATTAAATTTAACTTATTAAAAAATTTATTTAACAGAGAAAAAAAAAATAAAAGAAAATTGATAATTATTTACAGATAGAATTTATTAGAAATAGAATAAAAAAATTGAATAAATTACACAATTTAAATAATATTTAAAAATCATGTAATTGTAAAATACGTTATCGACAAAATAATTTCATAAAAAAGTAAAATAATTACGAGAACTTTTTCTCTATATACAGTAAACATTTAGGTTCATTTTTGAAACGTTGATTTATCGAGAAAATCAAAAGGAAAATTACAGGTACAGATTTTAAAAATGGTATAAATTATTTATAAA
>NW_015149057.1:328662-347287 GCF_001465965.1 Polistes dominula | reverse complement strand
ATATTAATATATAATATTTAATATATATTAAATTTATATATATTATTAAAATAAATAAATAAATAAATAAATATATATATTAATAATAAAAAAAATATATATTAAATAAATTAAAATTATTTTAATATAATTATATATATATATATATATATATTTTTTTTTGTGTAATATATTTTGTAATATATTTTGTAATATATTTTGTAATATATATGTATAAAGAAATAAATAATTTAAAAGCAACTTTATAATTAGTATGCGAATGCAACATTGGGTCAACATCTGAAGACAATCGGTAAAGTAACTTTGAAGATTACCGATTAGTAAATGAACTAAAAATTGATTAAAAACCTGAAACTTTTATTATATTTTGTTTTTAAAAAACAAATCGAACATAATAATTTTGAATTATTAGCAATCATTGTTTTGGACCTAATAATAGTACCTATCTCTTTTAACTATAACAAATATTACCGAAACATACGATAGAACTAGGAATTATACTATACAACTTCTCAAATGACGCCTCTGTTGGAGAATTAATTTCGGATATCCGATAATCCGATCGTAAACCATGATAGCATACTCTTCTCTCTCTCTCTCTCTCTCTCTCTCTCTATCTGTGTTGAGCTTTGATAATATATATATATATATATGTATATAATATCGAAATATATCGTTTCATTCGATGAGAACGACTATCCGTAGAATTTAATACATTTCACTTTTGTTATCAGACAAAGCTTGTCAAACCATTTCGAAAACCACAAAAAAGGACTAAAAGAAAGAAAAAAAAAAATACGACATTCACAATTGTAATGAATTAATTAATTATTCGAACGTATAATAAAATATAATTTATAAAAGTCTATCCTCTCTCCACCAATAACATTCGATTTCTTTTAATTCCAATCGATTGATGAATCTTTTATGATTCATACATCGTGATTCGGTATTTAATAATCATGCTATTTTACCATTCTATTTTAATGTAACCTAATTCAACGAAATTATCAAAAGTATGTCCTGGGGATTCAATTTAAATTCAATAAAATTATTGAGAACACGCGTGTTTCATTCCTACAGGTATACCTACCTATATCTACAACAAATAATAAATGAAATCCTGTTTAAATGAATATATAATAATAATAATAATAATAATAATAATAATAAATAATTCCTCAAAATATATTACAACGTTTAGTACAATTTTCATTCTGTAAGGTATACATATATACACATACACATACTGTTCAATTAATCATTGAATAATATTACTTAATTGTATCATTAATATTTCATATAAATCTTGTTTTATAAATTTGATTGATATTTAATAATGTTAAATATTCTATGAAAATTATTTAAAAAAAAGAATAATTTTATCGTGAGACATTCAGAAAATTCATTGAAAATTCATATGTCAATGGGAAGGGATTAATTAAAATGTCTTTTAATTACGTGTCCCATTCGTATCGATATAATTCCCCTTAAAAATAAAAAAAATAAAATTAAAAAAAAATGAATGAATGAATGAACAAATGATTATATTTTTTTTTAGTATTCATTTCTTATGGGATACCCATTGAGAGATACCTATAAAACGTTCCCTAACATCTCCCATGGGTTTGATCGTTGAAGAAAAGCCTGAAGCAAGAGAAAAGAAGGACCAAAGGGATATCTCAGGAAGGGTAAGTCTTTCTTACCACCTTTTCTTATAAGAATCTAAACCAAAGACCTGAGAACATGAAGAAGAAGAAGAAGAAGAAGAAGAAGAAGAAGATAAAGAATGGAAAAGAAAAAGAATGAAAGATAGATCCGTGGATCTCGATTGAGAGACAAACGGGGATTTACATCGTCTTCTTCGATATGGAAGAAGGGTGTATGGAAACTGGAAAGGGTGGTGGTGGTGGTGGTGGTAAAGGAAAAAGTTCTCTTGTGAAAACCTTTTTTTTTAAAAAAGAATTCTTTCTTGATAAATTATTACAATACTTATGCAACAAAATGACCGATGATGTTTAAATTTGTTTTTTTTAATAAAGTATATTTTATGGCTATATTATAATTATAATAATTATATAGATATTATAATTATTATAGAATATATATATATAATATATAATTAAAAAAATTATAAACACATATTTTAATTTAGATAATTTACTTTAATAATTAATAATAAAATTAAGTATAATATAAAAAAATATAGATATTATATTATTATAATTATGTAGATATTATAATTATTATAGAATATATATATATATAATATATAATTAAAAAAATTATAAACACATATTTTAATTTACACAAGTTACGTTAATAATTAATAATAAAATTAGATATAATATAATTTTAATAATTACATTATTATAATTAAAGAAATTATAAAAACACATATTTTAATTTACACAATTTACTTTAATAATTAATAATAAAATTAAATATAATATAATTTTAATAATTACATTATTAGAATTATAGATATTACAATAATTATAGAATATAATTATTATAATTAAAGAAATTATAAAAACACATATTTTAATTTACACAATTTACGTTAATAATTAATAATAAAATTAGGTATAATATATAAGAAATGATTTTATCCGTGGTGCGCCACTATAATGACACGTCGTACTTGGAAGGTGACATTCGCAAAAGCCACTCTATAGTGGCGCCTCGTATTGGAATTTGGCATCCATGAAAACCACTATAGTGGCGCGTTATGCCTAAAAGGTTAAACGTTCTATAAACTAACGCATTTTTTAACCTAACACCGTTTTAGAATAACTCAAATTAAAATAATTTGGCAAATTCATCAAAAGTAAAATGTCCCAACTACAATTCTTTCTTCTGAGTTTTTCTATTATACTTCTTTATTCTTAAAAGTACACACACACACATACATACACATATACAAACACACACTATTAAAGTTGTCAAGCCTTAAAGAGATTTGCAACGGTGATGGTGGTGGTGAGTGGAAATCTGGAAAAGGACTCGCAGCAGCAGCAGCAGCAGCAGCAGAGGGGTGGAGGGTTTGAACTATCGCGACCGTTTGCATATCCTCGTCTTGAAACTTGAAGGGTTAGGTTGGGAAAAGAGAAAGGGAGAAAGGGGGGGGAAAGGGAGGGAACAGAAGCAGCTTCCTCTTTCATTCTCTTGAGCCAAGGAGAATAACGGTGGCTCTGCCAGGAATGCAGAATAGGAAGTTTTGCAACGAAGTACACCTATATTCCCCTTCCCCCCACATGAATACGGAATACCACCAACTATAAGATCCACCACCACCACCCCATCATCACCACCACCACCATTACCATCATTACCTTCCCTTACCCTTCTCCACTTCACTCCCACCCTTCCTAATCTTTAGGAATGCCGAATTCTCCAGGACACGAAGGCCCCTTTCTATGGTCCCATCTCTTTTTCCTTTCCCTCTTGGTTTACAGATTGAGTAAAATAGAATGAGAGTGAGTGAGTGAGAGAGAGAGAGAGAGAGAGAGAGAGAGAGAGAGAGAGAGATACTCTTACTCGAAGAGTAGCAAATTCCAGTGAAACTTTGTCTTCCTAAACATCAGTTGGCGAGTATAATAGTTACCAACGAAAATGAGGACACAATGTTGGTAACATAAAGGACATTAGGAAATGGACAATGGGAAAACTATTTTCAAACGATCAATTACAAATCTTTAACGAAAATTCTATTCTATTCAAATTCAGTAAATCTAATTCTATTATAGGACATTTTTTTCTTTGTTTGATACATTACAATTTATCCTAATACTTCATGTGTATGTGTGTGTGTGTGTATATATATATATTTTTTTTTAATATCAAATGTTATCCAAGCTTTTTTTTTTTAAACTTTTTCAAAATATTAATACATTTTACTTTATATGAAAAAAAAAAATAATAATTCTATAAAAAGAGGATGAGAGGATGAGGAGGAGGGAAGGAAGGAAGGAAAAATATAAAAAAGAAGGAAAAAACAAGTTAAAATCTTTTTCATGTACGTTCATTGGTTTTATTTTATTTTTATTTTTTTTTCTTTTTATTTTTTTTCTTTCCCACAATTCATTCTGGTTCGCTGAGTTCGTCGATATATTCATATAAAATGAATAAAGCTAAAAATCAAATAGAACCGAGTTAAAATGATTTTTATTTATTTTTTTTTTTCATTTGTAAAAACATTCGTTATTACAATATGGCTAACACAAACTGTGTGTATATATTATTATAACAAAATAATATAATTGGTTAGAATATTTTTCGTATCGAATGAAAATAAGAGAAAGAAAGAAAGAAAAAAAAAAGAAAAAAAATTGGTAAGAAGAACCAGTCGTACATTTTAAATTGTAAATAAATTGATGATATCATTTGAATTGAATAAACATTCGTACATTTTGAATTGTAAATAAATTGATGATATAATTTGAATTGATATCTAATGCAATTACTTGAACATTTAATGTTTAATATTTTAATATACTCCAGCAGCTTTTCATTTTCCTTTAAACTTTTCCGTTTATCTCGTTTCACTCTCCTTGACAAAGTTTCGCAGTTAAAGTTGGCAAAGTAGCGGAGCAAGAGAAAGAGATCGAATAGATGGAGAGAAAAGTATAAAAAGTAGGAATAAACGCTTTAGCTAGTCGGGGAATGCTTATTTCCCATTCGTCTGAAGAAAAACTGACTATAAATTCCTTCTGAAGCCGTGTTGGTCTCAACATGGGTGCGGCACATTGGTGCACCAACCAACCAACCACCCACCCACCCACCCACTACCAACGTATGTGTCAGGACACTTTTTCTTTCGTTAAAAATGGTATCAAATGTAACGTGTGCGAAAAAGAATGAAAAAGAAGATATGTAGACGGTGAATAAAAAGAAATTTTTTGTTGAATAATTTTAGAAAAAAAAAAAACGATCTCGAAAAACTTTGTTCAAATGTAAGAAAAACATTTAAGTACCTGTATACTTGTAAATAATTTCTGCATAATTACAATGTGTGTGTGTTTGTGTGTGTATCTTTGATCGACTTTCAAATTCAAAATTGAACTCTACTGAAAATGATACTATCGAAAGTGTACCCGAAAAAATTCAATTTGAAATAATACAAATAACGAATAAATAAAAGATTGCAAATAATTCTTTCACTAGCACCATATAATCGTCTTGTTTTGTTACATATCTTTTTCATTTGAATAAACATACAATGTAAAAAAAATTGTTATACGTTACACAACTAAATACATTTATTTCTTAGATTCTTCAAACAAAATTGAAAGAAAATTATCTATTAACTATCTATTTATTAATATTATATGAATTTAATTGAAACTAAAATTATAATTATATATGTATATAATAGAAATTTAGGATAAGAATAAATTAGAAATAATATTTTTTCAAAATAAATTACCTGGATAAACTGATTGCACTTGCTGCAAATCCTAATTTTAGAACTTACACTAATTTCAAACTAATACTATCTGTTTCAACTTAAAACTTATCCTTTTGTTTGATACCCTGAAGAATAAGATAAATGTTAACTGTAAAAAGCAACAGCATATATTTCATTGAAATTAAAATTATAATTATATATGTATATAATAGAAATTTAAGATAAGAATAAATTAGAAATAATATTTTTTTCAAAATAAACTACCTGGATAAACTGATTGCACTTGCAACAAATCCTAATTTTAGAACTTACACTAATTTCAAACTAATACTATCTATTTCAACTTAAAACTTATCCTGTTGTTTGATATCCTGAAAAATAAAATAAACGTTAACTGTAAAACAAATATAACAACAATAATATACAACATTTTCCTATTTTTATCAATCAATTTCTTTTCAATCATCTTCCTAATTTCATCTTTATATTTTATAGACACATTTCATCGTCCTGATGTGTTTCCTTCCTTCAAGAATTGACGATTTTTCTCTTTGTTTCTGAACAGGAGACACGTTGCTAGCTATACGAGACAACGTTGGCTTTCTTTCCTTACATTACCTTTCCTTTCCTTCTTCCTACGATATTTTCATTAACCAAAGAGCTTCCGCTTGCTCTTTTCGCTAAAAGCACACTGAAGAAGATTCTCTTCTCGTCTACCTTCTTTATTTGTAGGAAAGTAAAGGATAGATAATAGATAAATATATAAGACAATGTATGAGAACCAATAAAGGCTAGTAAATTTCAATTATAAAAGCTTCTTCCTCTTCTTCTGCTTTACTTAGAAGTTAAAACAAAAAAAAAAAGATTTTCATAGAATCTGATTTAAAAAAAAAAAAAAAAGACAAGTTAAATCAAGAATTAAACAATTTCAGAAGTATCAACGTTATTTGATTTTTATGACAAAATTGTTATTCTATTACTTTATATATTTATATTTATATATAATAATATAATATTTAATATATAATATTATATATATATTTATATTTATATATAATTTATATATATTTATTAGATAATATATTATATATAAATATTTTTTTTATAGTATTATAAAATTTTTATATAGTATACATTATATAATATATAATAAATTATATATTTTATATATTTTATATATAATTATAATTATACATTAATATATATAATATATAATATATTATATAATATATTTTTTATATTATAAATAGTTTATATAATAATTTATATATATTTATTATAAAATATATTTATATTTAATTATATATATATATTATTATATAATATTTAAATATTATATATAAATTATTATATTATTAATTATATTAAATTTACTATATTATTTATAATATATATTTATTTATTATATATAAATTTATTAAATTATTAATTATATTATTATAATTAAAATTATATTATTATTGTATTAAAAAATTATATAAAATATAATATTTATATATAATATTAAACTATTATTGAAAGGAAGATGAGGAACAAAAAAATATGAAAAAAAAAACGAAGACTTTACCAATAAATTTATCTTTTTAATATAAATTGAAATTTTTACTATTACTTTACTATTACTATGAATTACATTTTTACTATTTTACTTAAAAGTGTGTGATNAAATTATATTATTATTGTATTAAAAAATTATATAAAATATAATATTTATATATAATATTAAACTATTATTGAAAGGAAGATGAGGAACAAAAAAAAAAAAAAAAAAAAAAAACAATATTGCTTATAAATTTATCTTTTTAATATAAATTGAAATTTTTACTATTACTTTACTATTACTATGAATTACATTTTTACTATTTTACTTAAAAGTGTGTGATCAAACTTTAAAAAGTTTCTTTCTAAATTAAAATAAATATAAAAAAATATTGAAAAATATGAATATCAATTTTAATATATCTATATATATATATTTTTTTTATATATATATTATTCATTCTACCCTTGTTGAAAAGTTTTGATTGAATAAATTTAAAAATCAAAATCAAAATGATCTTTGCATAAATGAAAAATCGACATGACCTGTTCTAGTAAAGACAATCAAGTCCGAACAGATTTGTTTGCCTTGAATGAAGTTAGGATGATCTCGAACGTGTTCGGTTCCCCTCTTTCCTTTCTAACTGTCGACCACCCACCTCATACACCTCCCACACTCCTCTCACTTATTCCTCTTCTTCCAACTAGTGTTCCCTTTATCGTCATATACATATACATAGGATAGATACATATATATGAACACACATATACATTTGAAAGCTCGATGACGTTGTACTCGACTGTGTGTACCTATCACCCAGTCACGTCAAGGGCCACTGATTGGGATTTCCGCTGATGCTAATCCTACGATTCAAAGTTCCAGGAAGGCTCTTGCTGACATTCGGTTAACTTGACTTTTTGATACAATTTAAAGTAACTAATATATCTTTATTATAACTTATATTATTATTTATTTCACGAGAGATATTATTTTTGATATATGATCATTTTGATCTAAGATAAAATAAAATATATCATATCTATTTGATTAGATATTAATATTTGAATATTTTAATATAATAATATTATATTATATTAATATTATTAATTTAATAATAATAATACTAAGCAATTATATTTTATATTTAGTAATTATACTAGTGTAATTATACTAGTAATATAATACTATAACAAAAGTATTATATAATAATTATAATATTATTAATATTATTATTATTAATTTAATAATATTAATAATAATATTAAAAATATTATAATATTATAWGTAATATATTTATTTAGTATTATAATAATACGAAATAATTATATTTTATATTTATTAATTATATTAGAAAATAGTAACTATATTTAGTAATACTAGTAATATAATACTATAACAAAAGTACTATATAATAATTAATAATATTATTAATATTATTATATTTAATAATATTAATAATATTATTAAAAATATTATAATATTATAAGTAATATATTTATTTAGTATTATAATAATACTAAGTAATTATATTTTATATTTAGTAATTATACTAGTAAATAGTAACTATATTTAGTAATACTAGTAATATGAAATTATAATAATTAATAATATTATAATATAATTCTAATATTATTAATTCTTTAAATAAAATTTAATAATATTAATAATAATATTTTAATAATGTTAATTTGAAATCTAATATTGATGTTATTTTATTTTGATAGAAAGAAATATTTGATATTTTTTGGATAAAACAATGCTCTTGTTTAATTCTAATAAATAAGTTATCACAAAGATAAGTTAGAAATATTTGATAAGATGAATGGATACATCTATAAAAGAAAAATGACTTATCATTAATTTTATATTGTTAAAGATAACGATTACAAAAATAAATTTAACATATTTATAAGGAGTATTCACGATTAAAATTAAATAATTAAATATTCCTATAAAGATCTCGTGGAAAAGAATGAAATATTTTCACCTATAACTTGTAGAAAAGCAAAATAAAAATAGAAATGAAATAAAAGAAGAAAATATTTAAAAAACAAAAAAAAAAAAAGAAAAGGTTTTAAAATTTTTTTTAAGAGGAAAATTTGTCTGTGGATTTTTAAATATTGTATAACAAATAAAAATAGAATATTCTTTGGGATCATCTAACCAAGTAAAAAAGTAGAAATTTGTCGGTTAAAAATACATATAATTCTATAAATAAAAAAACAAAGTAAATAATAAAAATATTTTTATGAATGGTGGGGCTTAATCTTTTAAGCCAATAATAAACATATTACAAGTTAACCCATGAACTGTGTTTAAACAAAAATAAAAATAAAACGTCTTCCATAGGGTTTATTTTAACGAGTCGATATAGTTTTGTGTGTTGTGTGTGTGTGTTACCTGAATAAGGGAATAAAATAGAATGGATACCAAAGTTAGAAAAATAAAAAAAGAAACAAGTATATTAAAGAATATATTCCCACGGGTTGTGGTGCATCTTTTAACAGGAGCAACGAATCTTTGCTTCTATACACATAACAAAAAATACGCACACGTTTATATATATATATATATATGTTTACGCACGTATACGTATGCCTGTGTATATGTGTATGTGTATTGTTAGTTTGGTAAAGGGGGAAAAAAAGAACACGCGATGAGCTCCTCTTCGTGGAAGGATGATTCATGGGGTATGAACAAAAAAAGAAAAAAAGAGGAGAAAGAGAGAATGAATCAGACAGAGACGAATAAAGAGAGAGAGAGAGAAAGAGAGAGAGAGAGAAAGAGAGAGAGAGAGAGTTTCAACACACTAACAGCTGCTACCTACCTATACCAACATATCAAACACATACACATATTTCTATCCTTTTTTCCTCTTATTCGTGTCGATGCACGCATACAAACACCATTTTACCGGACGTCGCGACTACTATAACGATACTTGAGAGTCAAACGTATCTATACACACATACATATATATATATATATGTACTGAATTTATCCCATAGAAACATGTGTTAAAATTAAAATATGTTGGTTGGAAAAATTGTATAATAAAATTTATAAAACTAAAATATTATATTGTTATATATTATTGTTATATGTTAATTGTTATATTGTTATATATTAATATTATATTGTTATATTTATTATATTATTATATATATTATATTTATTATATTATTATATATATTATATAATATATATAATATTATATTGTTATATNTATATATATATATATATATATATATATATATATATATATATATATATATATATATATATATATATATATATAATATAATATAAATTTAGAAAATTATAAAATAAATATATTTTACAATTGGAATATTAAAAATATTAATAATTTGTTCAATTATTTATTATTAAAAAAATTTAATTTCTTTGTTTCTTTTTTTTTTAAATAGACCTTTGGAGAAACCTAATAGAATTTTGATTAACTTCGAAATAAAAAGAGATTCGTACAAAATTTGAGAATAATATTACATGTATAAATTCGACACGCTTTCCGAACAACCCAATATATACATATAAATATGTATATATATACACACATCATTTATATAATATAATATACGTATATAGTAGGTATGTATGAGTAAAAAGGTTACATGGACTTACCACTTTCGATGTATGGAACCAGCAACAGCAGTAGTAGGAAGAGGACGTATCCGCACGTATCACTGATCATCGTAACTATAATTATTCTTCTTTTTTTTTTTCTTATTCTGTTTTTTATAAACAATCTTTCACTATCTATGCTATTCTATCCTATCCTATCTATCTTTCTTTCTTTTTCTTTATTCCTTCAACAAAGTCCTTGGAAAGAGAAAGAAACAAAATCACGTTAGAACAAACTAGAAAAATATAACAAAAAATATATCAAACTCTTTCACCTCCTTCATACACACATACACGCACACACACACACACACACACACTTCCTCCTTTTCCACCTCCTCCTCCTTCTCCTACATCTACACCTCCTTTAACTCGTCGATTATCTCTTCTTACGTGAAATACTTTTTTGAAGGAGAAAACTTTGTGATCGATGAGAGAATGATAAAAACAACAATAATACAATAAAAAAAAGGGGGAAAAAGAACAGAGTATCAGAGAGGGAGGGAGGAGGAGTGGAGGTGATGGAGGGAAAAAGAATGAGTGAGAGAGTGAGAGAAAGAAAGAAAGAAAAGGAAAAAGAGACACATATATACACATACACTCAAAGGCAAGGTCGTTGACGTTGAACTTAAACGATGAGGATGACGATAACGTTGTGATACGACTGTGCTGGCAGAAGTGAGGTTAGGAACAATATAATTCTTTTAAATCCACAAGAAGAGGGAGACAGAAAAACAGGAAGGAAGTGTGCGAGAGAGAAAGAGAAAGATATATATATATATATATAAAGATAGATAAAATTCGAGAAAAAACAACGCTATAAATAATGGAATTTAACAAGAATGAAATCATTGACCGAGATATGAAAAACTTTGACAAGTAGGATGACGAATAGGATTGACATGACGCGTTAAATGACGAGATAAGAATTGTTCTATAATAAAACTTTCAACGCACCATTGTTAAATTCTCACAAGTGTAAACTATTATTATTGAATGAACAACGGTAGTAAAACACACAAATAAAACACATCGAGAAGTAAAACTACACTCAAACAAGAAGAAGAAGAAGAAGAAGAAGAAGAAGAGATATTTAAAAAAGAAATTTTCTTGATTATTTTGATTGATAATCCATAGTTGTTGTTGTTGTTGTTGTTGTTGTTGTTATTGTTGTTCAATCGATTCTTATTATCATTCCATGTACAACCAGCAGAAATCTTAGTTGCTATACAACACCAACATCATCACTACCACCACCACTATCACACCACCACTATCTATCACCACTCTACCACCACCAGAGATAAGAAATACTGTACTCCTGAATGTTTTCTTCGATTTTTTAAATCTCTCAGCCAGTAGTAGTAGTCCTTAGTTCTTATTCTTCTTGACTTCTTTCAAATTTCCTAAAACTATTATTATTATTATTATTATTATTATTATTTATTCTTCTTCTTCTCGTTATTACACCACAACTTATTATCCCCAAAAAAAAACTTTATGTCTCCCTCTTTTATTTGTCTTCCCCTTTCTCTTCTATCTCATCGAAAATATTTCTTCCCATTAAGGGTTCGTTCGTAATGTCCCTCTACTAACTCTCTAACGGATGAACACTACATACGCCATCGTGTTTCCAGCTTCCTCGCGATAGACGCGATGCCAGAGAGAAGAGAAGAAAAGAGAAGAGAAGAGAGAGAGAGAGAGAGAGAACGACTATGACGACACAAAGCACAAAGAATCAGAGACACTCGCGTGTCGCTCGACAACGCGACACAACTGCAACTGCAACAACGTTCCGCCCTTTTATTTTCCCAATTATATATTTTTATTTATTATCTCTTTCTTCTATTTATATTCTTCTCTCTTTCTATCCTTTAATGTCTTTCTTTCTTTCTTTCTTTCTTTCTTGTGTAGCTTAGTGATGCACACACAGGTTCGCTTGATTCTCAAGACAACACACAACTATCAACCTATCTCACTCATATACACTGTATATTTCTTCTTCTCTCTCTCTCTCTCTCTCTCTTTCTTTCGCACGCGCACAAGGTCTTCTCTCTCTCTCTCTCTTTCTCCTTCTCTCTTACTCACTCTTTCACGCACACGTTCGAAAGGTCGACTCGAATTTTGGCAAACGCATCGCACCAGATAAATTCGACACACGCACACCCTTCTCTCTTGCACTCACTCTCTCTCTCTCTCTCTTTCTATTTCTCTCTCTCCTTCTTCTTTTCTTTCTTTCTTTCTTTCTTTATCTTCTCTCTTTCTTTTTCCTTTCTCGAGTCACAGTCGCCACTGTCGACGTACTGCTGACAGTCCTACCACTGTTTCAACCACGACTTCCCTGCCAATATTATTTTATTCTACCCTCTCTCACCCTCCTTCTCCAAACGTTCAGATGCAACTGGCTCCCACTAGGTCGCGGCCATCTTGATTTCTATTTACGGCTCGTGTCGATAGGAGGAGTCACTGACACCTGCTCGTAGCATCCTCTTGTGGCGAAAATTTGTACCAACATGCCCGCAACCCGCGTAAAACGAATTCAAGTTTGACGTTTCGATTGAATATCGCTTTTCCAATTCATTATTTTCATTGAAATTATTCGTTTGAAGATTATATTATTGTGTTGAAAATAGTAAAAGCTTTGGAAAAATTTGTTTTGTATCGTTTACATAATATAGTACGCTTTTGTTTGTAATTTGAAGATGCATGTAAGTCGATTCTTGTTCAAAGTTATCCGATAACTTGGAATAATTGGCCAATTTGTAAACTCTGGTTACTCAAATCCCACTCAAATGACTTGACTATTATTGGATTACCAAAATCGATAATCTCATTACTAGAAATTATTAAATTACTTCAAACCTATTAGATTACTTAATTAAAACTCATCGGATATTTGGATACTATGAGGATATATTAAATAAATCAATTACAACTATGTATTTCGATTAAAAGATCTATCGGATAAAAATATTCATTTTAATAGGTAAATTTTGGTATCATGTAAGTAACGATGAAAAATAATTATATTTAAAAGTGTCATCTGTAGATGAATTAATGATACTATAAAAAAAAAAAGTACCATAATAACGTTTATTTTATCGTGACGCGAGAAACGAATGAATTTTTTATTAAAGCCAAACACACAGCTTCTTATCGTTTATATTTAACTTCTACAATTAACATGTATCCTCAGTTAACCTTAAATATGGATATCTGATAATGAATAAAACAGGTGGGTTTTTAATAATTTGAAACATGAATTTTAATTCCTACGTCAAACCCATGCTATTTTCAAATAGAGTCTTTAAATTTGGACGGATCCAAAAATCCAAGACAAGCCAAACCGAAGGAAGAGAAAAAGAGCATTGACACGCAAAAAGTGGAAAAAGACGCTGGTGAAGTTAAAAAAAAGACGAAACGTGAAAAGATTCAATTATGGTGTGGAAAAATTTGCGGAAGAATGAAAAAGAAGAAGGAAAAGAAGAAGAAGAAGAAGAAGAATAAAAAAACAACGCAAAAAGAAGAAGATGAAATAAAAGATAAAAAGACAATGCAACAAGAAGAAGATGATATAAAAGATAATACGACGAAGGAAAAATCTAAAATGTCAACAGATTTTAAAGATAAACGTGCCAAAAAATTATGGAAAAAAACAAAGAGGACAAATTCGAAGGAAGAAAATGCGAATTCTATTTTGAAGGAAAGCAAATCTGTTACGTCAAGGAAGAAAGAGAAAGGACTTCAAATGGGTAATTATTTGGAATCGAAAATATCTTCTGCCGAGGAACGAAAACAATTGAAAGCTCAAAAAAAAGCAGAAAAATTACGTAAATCGAGAGATTCGTCGCGTTTAGAAAAATCAGTTTCTTACGCTAGCGATGATAGAAATAATTCTCAAAGCGAAATTAGCAACAATCGTGAAATATCAATGAGAGATATAACAAAAAGTTGTTGTTTCCTATGTACCGAAAATTCATTAGCCATTGCAGCAGCTATCGGTCCTAGACCAATTTGTTCTGATAAAAGTATTGACGCAAACGAAACGGAAACACTCGATAGAAGTTGCAGTCCGATCAAATTACCTGTTCACGTTAGAACGATCAAATCATCAATACGAATTAAAGTTAAAGATACGTGTACGTCTTATGCAAAAGTTGACACAGCTAAACCATGTAAACCACCTAAACCACCTAAGCCACCTAAGCCACCTAAGCCACCTAAACCACCTAAGCCAAAGAAAACGAAAAAAAGTAAAAAATTTCGACTTTTTCCAAAAGCTAAACATACGGTTTGTCCTGTAAAACGTACGGTTGGTTGTGTTACTGAGGAATCGTTAAAATCCAGCAAACCAAACGAAAATGAAAAGCGTGAGCCTTGTTGCAAGGACAAAGCGGTTTAATTCGTATTAATAATTTTGTTTCTTATCAGAAAAAAATAATTACTTTATAAGATACAGTAATCAAGATACCTTTAAAAAAANAAAAAAAAATTAGAAAAACCTGAAGAAAATAATTAAATATAATAATTTGATCTGTCATTGAAAATTTTATCATTAAAAAATAATACCACGGATTACGTTTAATTCTTTTATCGACAAATCCTTTGTAAAAGTTTTTAATCCAATCGTATTTTGTTCAGTGGGTCAACCTGAAAAATATGAATTACGGTTTAGTAAAGTTTAAATCAAATAAATAATGTCACTCCGGTGTGTTTCAATTAGTTTCTGAGCTCAGTGATAGGATCTAGGATCTGAGGTATTTGATATAGCTTAAATTGCTCGGAGGTAAGCAATAATCCTTTGAGCTTTTCTCTTTAGAATGGTAAATATAGAAACTATCTTGGAAAAGTATCTTCGAGACGTTTCTCGATGTTTCTTCACTCGATTTGAATGAATTCTTATAAACGTGTATCAAATATTATATTACGATAATTTATATCTCAAAAAATAAAAAGAACAAATTTTATCTATACATTTTTCTATCGTAAACGTATATCTACATATATATATATGTTTATTACCATAAAGGATTTATGTACAAGTTGAAAAACACTGGTTCTTCGCGAGTGTTCAATTATTATCTTAATTATAAATCTTGATCACAAAGATGACGATGAGTCTAAAAAAAAAATAATAAAATAACGATTTGTAATGAAAGCTAATAAAATTAAAATGAAAATATAAAAAAAATAAAGGACATTTTTGAAGAAGAAGTCAATGAATTTTGTTCAAACAGTATCGGACGATGGTAATACAGGACGCTGTTGTATCGTTGTAACGTTGCTGTTGGTATCATCCAGCGAAGGGTTCGCAAACATTAAGGGTGCAGCGTAATAGGGTAACAAAGGGTACTGATTTGGTGGAAAATATGTTGGTGGAAATAATCCTTGTCTCTGTGCTATCTTCAGTCGAGACGTCAATTGTTTCTTCCATTTTGTGCGACGATTTTGAAACCAAGTTTTGATTTGTACCTCGGTCAAATTTAATGATTTTGACAATTCCATTCGTTTGCTCACACTTAAATATTTGTCGATCTGTAAATGATATCAGAATGACAAATTATTAAATGAATTAATTATTAAAAAAAAAAAAAAAAACGTACCTTAAATTCTGCTTCTAATCTTTCCAATTGTTTAGCACTGTAAGCTTGTCTTGGTTTTCTATCGATTCCCGGTTTTCTTGAACGCCTGCCATTAGGTTTTGGTGCTGTAATAAAAACACGTGGGATTTTTATTTATATATATATTTTTTTTATTTTTTTTATTTAAAAGCAAACCATTCGCGAAGAAAGTGTGAACGAAGAAGTTGTAAGGATAAAAAAAAATAAAAAAATAAAAAATAAAAAAGATAAGTAAAAAATAGCACAATTTTGAGTTGGAATATGACAGTTTGGTACTTCCTTCAAGATTTATCGTAGTGATAATAAAAATTGAACATATTGTAATCGCGTATCTTAATTGCTTGGCAAAGTCCCCTACGTGCTTGTACTCAATTACCACTTTCACCGGCTCCGCCCTTCTATTCACGTTAGAGACGTTCGTCTAGAATTACAAAACGTGTTTCTAAAACATACGGGATTGTTTGATGAACGCGTGACATCTTACTGTCAACATTATACGTCTCTGAAATGTACCAAAGAGTTCGGCAAACAGTTTATACCGAGGAACGTTTGTGTACGATTATCATCCTGGTGCAAAGATCTACCTAGGATTTCCGTTCAAAGTAAAAACATATTTCAACGATATAAAATATTGTAATGCATAATTAGTTGCAGTCAAATAATCAAACTGTTGTTAGACTATTAACGACAAAACAAGTTACTAACAAGTATTATTCTCCATGTTGTTTTTTTCTATTCTCATCAAATATAATAAAAGGAAACAACTAAAAGAAAAAAAAACAAAAAATCATAATTTTACTGATATTTATTTTTAGGAATCTTAACTGTTGTATTTTCTCATTTGTTGTTTTTTTTATTCTGTTTGATCTCTTATTAGTCAAACTGGCCCTTAGACGACGTGCCAACCAAATAGATGTTCCTTATTTGTTCTACACCTTTTAGCCTTCTTCTTTTTCTTTTTTACGAAAATTTTTTCGGTATAATTTGTATGATTGGGGTAAAATACAGGGGATGAGAGAGATACAAAAAAAATTTTTTATCATAGTCTTATATTCCCTTTTCCAACTGGAGTAATAATCCAAAGATATTGTCTTATTGAAGATAGTGACACATTTACATGGTGTTGCTTGTCCGATTTCTTAAACACGCGATCGAGATGAAATATACGTTCACAAAAGATTTCATGATATATGACCATTAGACTTGATTTATGAAAGATTTTAGCAAACTCTTGTATCAGATGATTTACACTTTGAAATCTTCCTAATCGATCATTGTGAATTAAATGTAAGTAAATAAATATGTCAGATTTTTGTTTCTTTAAGATGCAAAACATGCTGTGTGTGTGTGTAAATTGGAAATATGAAAGATAAGTAATTAAATTAAAAAAAATATTATATCTCTTCGTAGTATTTGTTTTTTTTTTTTTTTTATACTGTGCTCGTAAGTAAAAGTATGTACGTGCGTTGCAAAAAAAAAAAAAAAGAAAAAAATAAAGAAGAAAAAAAATAATGTTGAAGGAGTAGGAGAAGGAGAAGGGTACAGCTGTGGTATTTCTTGGAAGATGAAAGACTGTGAGAATGGCCGAAAAAGAAGTCGTACGTTGAGTTGACGAAGAAAGAAAACCGGCGAGAGCAAGATTTACGAGTGGACGAAGACATTTAGCACGTACGCGGAAGATGGTTAGAGCAATACAGGTTGATAAATGGGTACCTAACAGCATGGCGGTTGTTGTTTGTCAGAAATTTGTTTTAGATGAAACTCTCAATTGATTTTGGGAATGAATTAATAAATCTAATAATTAATACAAACATTCAACACTTTTTTCTTTCTTTCTTTATTTATTTCTTTCATTCTTTCTTTCGTTTATTTTATTTTTAATTAACTGCCCGTTTTAAAACAACGTTCTTGTGTTCTTGTGACTTACACTGTTGTTGTCGAATTAATTAATAAACATTTGTTAGATATTTTAAACGTTCAAATTTTACCTCGATCAAATAATTGTTAAATAAATTGTTGCTTGATTTACTTTTAATTCAAATTTTTCTATTTTATAATAACGTTACAAATTATTTTTTATTTGAATTAATACAAAATAGGAGAAACATAGTTAATTGTTTTAAATTTATATAAAAACTAATAAAACTACGTGCGAAGTATATTATTTATCATTTATTAATTATAAGAATATTTAAAGTTATACTTTATTCGATATAAATTAAAAAAAAAAAAAAAACTAAAAACTATTCTTTTAAGTTAGTTCAAAAATTAATATAAGTTGTTGATAATATAAAATATGATAAAAAAAAAAAAAAARAAAAAACGAGATTATCGTTGATCAAAATTGACGCTAAGAAATAAAATAAAATAAAATAATTAATAAAATATTTAAGAATTTATTGTTATAGTATT
>NW_015149057.1:300267-317451 GCF_001465965.1 Polistes dominula | reverse complement strand
ACAATAATTTAATATTTAATATTTACAATAAATATATATAAATGTTGAATCATTAGAAAACGAATGAACGAGTATCTCTGTCACGGTTACATGGCAGAAGAAATTGTCAAAGAAGTTAGCACACCGAGAGTTAAAAGGAAACCCGATTCTATACCTTCCAAACCTATTATAACAGATTTTGAGGCAACCGACAACGTGACCGTTCACGATAAAATGTTATGGGACGAGGGTAGCTCGAAATATAAAAATTGGCTTCAAAGGTGACGTATCTTTTCTCATCGAATAGATGATCCTTTAAAGGAATTGAATATTCCTAACCCCATAAGTATATCTCTTGACTCTTGTATTAAACTTTAAATGGTTTTTTTTTTTTTTTTTTTTAATTTAACAACAGGACAACCACTTTAGACGATATTTATCGTCATTATTCACCACGTAAAGTGTTAACTAAAAAACAAGGTGTACAATACGATCAAGATGTTGGGGAATTTGATGGTGAAGTTACAGGTTATGCCATGCAAGCACCATTACCATCAACAAAAATTGGAGTTTACGAACACCCAAGTGAAAGTGGAGGTAAACATTGCTCTAATCAATTGTTATTATTATTATTGTTTAAATGATAATAAATGATTGTAACGTTATATCGAGTCAGATCACGTAGCTGTTGCTTCGGGACACAATTATCATCACTATGGTTACGGTGGTGGTGGTCATAGTGATCATTATGGTCATCATGGTGAAATTTTTCCTGCTTTACACGAGGAACATTATTATCATGTACCCTATCATCCTGAACATCACGAATACGAGGATGATTATCACAAACCAGTTTATCATTACAAAGAAAAGGGTCATGAGCTTTCGTTGAAAGATTTCTTTGAAATTGCATTAACTGCATTAGCATTCTTGGCGTTTGGTTTATTCGTCATACAATTGTTGATGAATGCAACGGTATTTATATGGGGGAAGGAGGAGGAGGGAGGGATGAGGGGGGGGGGGAAAGGCATTTGATTATTATAGATCTTCTTTTATGACCATTTATTATATTTAATGATGTCATACAATCTGTTTGTACATTTCCTATAGCAAAATATGACTACAGTTGCATCAACTACAACAACAATTCGAAGAAACACGGATGGTACTACACGTTTTAAAAGAAACATCGAAGGATTTACAATGAGTTACTCGAGTAATCAGGAATTAAATGAATTATCTTATCACGTTTTAAGATCACTCGAAGCTGCCATGGTTGCCGACAGAGATTCTGCTAATTGTTTGCGCAGAATTTTATGCGAAGATAATCAATATTCAAAAAATACCAACGATGGTCGTAAAATTTGGATACCCGTTTGGAGGTACATATGATTATTTGCAATACTTATTTTTATTTTACAATATACTTTTTGTTTTTATTACTGACGATAAAGTAGATACCTTCCATAGGATGCGATATTATCGACGATAAATAAAATTTGAATTTTGTATTTTCGATGAATAATGAAGATAACTAGTCTAGTGTTTTTTTTACAGTTTAGGTATGAGCTGGATTACAGGAAGAGTTACTAGAAATTCACAATGGTCGGCAATGTTGGAATCTGTAAAAGCTTCGATACTTGGTTTGGGTGATGCAGATTGCGCTAAACTTTACCCTAATTGCGATTTACGTAAAGAAAGAATCAAAAGACGTCGTAGAAGAAGAAGAAGAAAATAAAATCGTTGGATTTTTTTTTCTTTGCAATATTTTTATCCAATATTAAATTATTATTATTATTGATTGATATATTACATTAATAATTAACTTGATTAAGTAATTTCTCTAATAATATGTTCAGAATCAGCGATAGCTTTGCTAGATTGAACTAATTGTTTTCTCGATATTGGTAAAAGGGTTGCATGTAAAGAACCAGATGGACAAACGTGAAAAATATTTCTATTTTGTCTATTACTAATTGATCGACAATTTTCAATAATTTCTTTACCATTAACGTCGCATAATTTTCTAAATTCGTCTATCTGTAATTATGAATTGAATTTCGTTTGATCATATTTTGTATTGAAAATTAATGAATTAATTTAATTATTGATATTATAATTAGACATAATTAATATAATAATGTTTCTGAATACCTGTTCTTTAGATATACCAATGGGTTCTCTGCAAACGAGCCACATTATGCTATGTATGTTGTTTAACGATGTAATCGATCCCCAATATACAAAATAATCATCGTTAAAAGGTTTTATAATATTTTTTAAAACAATTGGTACCAAACGAATACTCGTACGTGCTATTTTAATAGATGACAATGCATCTGTTATATTCTTTAAAAATATATTTGGTGGTGTTTGCAACTGTACAAAGGTAAAAATAAAAAGAAATTAAAAATGAACAAAAATAATTGTCAAGTTAATTAAGCGTTAATTTCTTTTCAAAAACGTTTCAATTATTTCAATTATCAAACGTTATTATACCTTAATAAAATAAACGATTATTACAACACCGTCAAGTTGTTGCAATGCTTTTTCCAATTTCAAATATTGAGTATTAAAATGTACCACATGTAACTCCATCGGTGTACTTTCAATTAAAAAATTGTTACGATGAAATTTTTGCATAAAAATAAAAAAATAAAAATAAAAAAAAATAAAAAAAAATAAAAAAGTTAGCTTACTTTGCATTATCGGCACGATGTTCGCTACCATGAATTTCATTTTGACCCCAATGAAAGTGCATTTGTGAAAAAACGTAATTTCCATTAAGAGGTCCAGCAGTGACGTATGGTCGTTGTTCCATTTGCCATTTTGCGCTTAGAACAGCTGCATTAAAATTGTGAATGATTTATTGTAAAATATATATATGGTTTATTTGAAAATTGTTTATCACCAGTACCACACACACACACACACATTAAACTAAAATATTAAATGAATGAATAATACGTTGATATTAGTCGAATTAATTGGATTTTACCCGTGTCACCGGTGTTGGTAATTTTTAATTTACGTGGTGCAACGTCGTAGTAAAACCATTTCAACGTAGGCAAATTAATAGGAGTCATTTTACTGATATCCAAATCGATAGGTGATTCTAATTTTCCTTCAACGTTACCCAGTTTTTGAATTAATTTTACATTTTCTAAATTAATCTCACTGTTATCTACAAACAAACAAAAACTATTAAAATCTATCAATTGTAAAAGTTAATCAAAGGAATGAAAAAGAAAAAAAGAAAAATACATCTCCTTTTGAGGATAATGAAATGAAATTGAAATGAAATTGAAATGAAATTGAAATGAAATTTAATTCGAATTTTCCAAAACAATTGTTTCATTGAATTTAATTACCTTCCATTATGTTTGAAGAATATTAACTATATTAACTATTTGTGTTTTCGATATTATTTGATAATAAATATCGATTAAATATATATATATATATATATATATATATATATATATATATATATATATTGAACTGAAGTAGTAGTAGTAGTAGTAGTAAATGATAATGAAAATTTTTAATTAAATTTCTAAACTATTATAACCTTTCATTCTTATTAACTTAAAACTAATACAAAAGTGTATTTTGGTAAAGATTTTAATTAAGAAAACTTGAATGATCTGAGTGGGTAAGTTTTAAGTATATAAAAAAATATAAATATAAAAAAAAGAAAAAATGGATTATGCAAGAAAAATAGGTAAAAGAAAAGATTCAAATAAGTTCTTTGAAAAACGTATTACAATGCTTACGACGACATGCTATGATCCTTTGATCAAGGATACTCCTCAGGATGAATATATTGAAGATCGGCGTTTAAAAAATTGGAAAAAATGGTTAAACGAAAGAGATAAAATTGGTCGTCGTATAAAATCGTTAACTGGTCGTTCAAGAATCGATCAAATTATCAATTCTAGTGATAAAGTACGTTCAGTGATTGAAATGAAAAATATCATTGAATACGTTTCTTCCATGGGTGTAAAACCTATAGAAGAATTTCAAAAGATTCCTATAAACGTGCCTGATCACTATGATCTATGTTTACCCAAAATTAAAACAATCTTACCTATCAAAATGGATTTGAATTTTCAATCAAATTTAACTTACGTCGATGTTCCTGAATTAATCGAACGTGAAAAAGGTTTGCATGGTATATCGTTGAAAAAAACATTATGGGAAAGAAATATTTATTTAAAAAAACATCGTCAAAATGAAATACATGACAAAATTGTAACATCGTTGATTAATAATAAACCACAAACTAAAGAATTATTAATTCGTGGTAAAACTAGGGAAAAATTCAAGAAATTTTATAAAATACCTGTAATAACGATAACTGCACCAAAAGAAGATGAACAATATTTCGATTCAGATTTGACGATAATTTTGAAGATACAGGATCGAGAAATCATTCAAAACAAATCTTTTGATGATCGATGCAACGATAAATCACCGATCGAATGGAATTTGATATTTCGTGGTATGGTAAACGAAAGATCAGAAAAAATGATTACATTTGAGAACAAAGGTAATACGGTGATTCATTATTATTGGAGAGATTGGTCATTTCGATCGAAAGTACAATATTTTGTTAAAAACGATAGTCCATTTTATTTCAACAAAACTGACGGTATCATTTTACAAGGAAATACCGTACGATTAAAAATATTTTATTTACCACGTAATTCAAACGTTTATACGGAATCATGGAGATTATTTACGAATCCTAAATTATGCGAGTGTCCATTGATATTTCGTTTATGGTCGTGCGCTGAAAAAATGAAAGAAAATATATTCGACAATTTAAATATTTCCAATATTGATTTGTATTTAAATCGTCGCATCAGAGATTCCATAATTCGAGATATTCTTGAAACAATAATAACCAATGTTGATTATAGAAAACCACCGGAACCAGCATACGTTAGTTTATATTTGGAAAATGATATTTTTAATGCTAAAAATCCTTATCATTATTATCATAACAATTTGTTATTGGAATTTCGTGAAATTTATTGCAAAGTTGTCGATAAACCAACGATTACTTGGAATTTATCTTTGAATGATTTACGTGGTATACTTTTGTTGATAACAAATCCAATACGTAGACAACAAATGTTATTACGTTTTAATAATCTTTGCAAAGAATCATTGAAACCATCATTGATATCTAATCACGTTAATGATCAAAAATATATAATTGTTTATAATTTATTATGTTCGTTTGTAAATCGTTTTGAAATTGAGACTGAATTTGTCACGAATAATTGTATTTTAATTAATGAAGATAAATCATCTAAGCAGGATAATTTATCGTTGTCAGAATTATCTGTTAAAAGTTTTAATGAAAAACGAAAGAAACGTAAAAGTAAAAGTAACGAATCGATAAATGAATACACGCCTAAAAATACAATGAATTTGTTAGTTAAAGATAATATTCGTGATCAATTTTACATGGAAATATTTTTCATACGTATACGTGAATTTCTCGTTGAGACAATCGATCAAATTTCTGCTGCAATTGAATCATACAACAGATTGGATGGTATTGATACTTCGTTTTAAGCTGAAATACAAAGAAATTGTATTATTAAAATGTGAAATATAGTTCAATAAAAATTATAAATAATAATTAATTATATTAGAAAATATATTATTATATTATCAATTAATTAAATTAAATATTATATTAGATTATTAAATATTATTAAACAAAATTATTATATTAGNTATTTTAAGAAATATTTATTAAATAATATATGTTATATTTAAAAATATATTTTATATAAAATAAATTTTGTTGTATTTTTAAAAATACTTTTAAAAATATTTTAATAAATTAATTTATAATATTTTAATAATTATTTATATAATAAATAATATGTTATATTTAAAAATATATTTTATATAAAATAAATTTTGTTGTATTTTTAAAAATACTTTTAACAATATTTTAATAAATTAGTTTTTAATATTTTAATAAATATTTAATAAATAACATATATTATATTTAAAAATATAATAACTATTATATAAATACTATAAATAACGTGTTGTTTGTTTTATTCGTACCTGAAATTATAATAATAATAATAATAATAAGAATAAGAATAATAAGAAAAGGTTTTTGAAGAAAACAGGTGAAAAAGAGAAAAAGATTGGTAAGGAATAAGAAGAATTTGTAAAGAATTCTTTCAAACTGGGCGATTAATTTTCAGTAAAGCTCTCGATGTGTATAACTGGTTACGGAATAGGTGTAAGATGAGTGTTGTTGTACACAGATATAGCCCACTCTCGCGAGATATTAGACAGGTGAGCAAGTTCCCAAGGGAACAAAGCCCCCATTACCTCGTCTTACCATCCCCCTTTACCATTTATATATACCTCGACAAACTCTCTCTCTCTCTCTCTCTCTCTCTCTTTCTCCCTCTCTCTTTCTATACTTCTAAAACATTCATAAGACCTAACGTAAGTGGTTTTTAATAAAGGTATTTAATCATAGGTGTCGGATTACGATGAAATCGGTTACGCTGTTTGTCGCAACCAAAAAACGTGCTGAATTAATCCCTTACTGAATCTAATACTGTTTACTACCCTCTTCTTTCATTTTCTCCTTTTTTTTTTTTCTTTTGAATGTGAGTTAGGTTTACCCAGTTAAATATACGATATAAATATTTTCTTTTCTTACTTAAGTTCATTGTTTTTTTTCTTGTTCTTTTTTTCGAGATACTAAAAGAAAGATTTAAGTGACAGAGAGTATGACGACGTTTGTAACGGAGTATTTTGTTACGGTTACAGTAATTATTTCTAGCAGATAATTATTATACTAACAGAAAGCTTAGATTGTACTTTATAATACGTGTTCAGTTTAGTTTAGGCTTTCTTACCAGTCTGATCTCGTTTCGAAATATTTTCATTTATTTTATTTACAATCTTTTTTTTTCTTTTTTCTATTTGATTATACATAAGCGATGTTTATTTTATTATATTCGTTATATTTATTATGGATTTATGTTAATGCAAAAGAATGTTTCGACGACGGTAATGAATTTTGTATCGATCAAAATGACATATTGTCGGTTGATTTGTTACCAGGTACATTTTTATTTGCCGATCAATTAAAGGAAAATAATAATATTTCTATAAGTAATGACAAGGAGATCATTGATGGGACATTTGACAAGGCTTTGAACGAGATGGATTATCACAGGTAATAAACAAAATATTGTATATTATTTATTTAAATAATTTATAGAATTTTATGTACATATATAGTTTACTAGGGTGCCCCGGCCACGCGTTGCTGTGGCTTTTTTCGAGGTGAAAACTTTTTCATAATCAGATCGATTTAAAAATCGTTAAATGAAAGAACGTAAAACTGATAAAACAAAGATAATTTATTAATTAATAAAATTCAGTATATAATTTTTTATTCCAGACAAAAAATAGCTTACTCCTTGTAAGTATGTATGTATGTTAGAGTGTGTATATTGTATGTATGTAAGAATGTGGTATATGCGTGAAATAAGCATGGAGYGCTGTGAATGATGAGGGAATATAAAAATAACAAAAGGCAAACATTATTTTTAAGTTATTATAATTTATTCCTTAAAATTATATATCATTAATTAAACAATTACGACAGTAACACTATTAAACAATATCAATCTCTTAATGCTATAGCGTGAACAATATTTTTTGTTAGTCCATCTTTAGCTAACACAAACAAACTGGATGGTTTACCTACTCGAGAGCATGCCACGTATAATTGTCCGTGTGAAAAACATGGTGTTCTCAAATCTAATCCACAAACAGACATNTTAAATATTATTAAACAAAATTATTATATTAGATAAATTAAAAATTATATTAGAAAATATATTATTATATTATCAATTAATTAAATTAAATATTAATTTAATATTAAAATTTATTTTATATTAAAATTTATATTATATAATAATATTAATTATTATTATTATTAAATTATTTATCAAATTAAATATAAAATATTATTATATTATATAATTATATGACAAATTATATTCTATATAATATTAATATATTAATATTTAAATTTATTTAATAATTATATAATATAATAATTTAAATTATTAACATTATGAAATTATTTATAAAATTAAATATAATATATTATTATTATATAATTATATGACAATTTATATTCTATATAATATTTATATTAATATTTAAATATATTTAATATTAAAATTAATATTAAATATAAGTATTAATATTTAAAAATGTATTTAATATTAAAATTAATATTAAATATTAGTATTAGTATTAATATTTAAAAATGTATTTAATATTAAAATTAATATTAAATATTTATTTAGTATTTATTTTAATTATATTAAATATTTAATATATGCTAATTTATGTTAATTCAATTCTTAAAAAAATACGAACCATATATACACATCATAAATAATTAATTTATTTAAAATTTATTATTATTATACCTTATTTGTATGATTATTGAATACCCAAAAATATTCTTCTACCTCTTAACAATTGTATTTGTTTGCAATTATTTTTAATAAAATTACCATTATCATCTTTCAACATTCGAAAAGCGTTTACCTAAAATACAATTAAATTAGTTTTTATTGATTAATAATAAATTATGAAAAAATCATTACTTGTGATGGACTTATGTTAATCATCATTGGAAAAATAATCCAAGTAACACATTCAGGATATCCAAGAATATTGCAATAACCTTCGTTGTACGATCCTTGATAAGTATAATAACGTTCGCAACGTGTTGCCCATCTCATCCAACATAATGCATCTAAATAATATGTTTCTTTATGGAAGATATACTTTTCAGAATTATTTTAAAAAAAAAAACAAAAGAAACATACTAGCTGGAATATTTGTCTCGGATCCTGCATTTGTAACGTGTTTCAAATTTTCCGTAATTTTTTCTAATTGCGGATTGTTTTCCGATCGTCCGAATGGTACCTGAACAATTCCATGACGAATTTACAAATGTTCCAGTAATTTTGATCAACAAAATTATACGAGCATATTTGATATTAGTGTAAAATACTAATTCAAAAAATGTATTACACGAATATGGGTTTGAAAAGTGCTGAATTTAAAAAAAAAAAAAACGTTGTAAAAAAAATATTAAACGATTCGTATGAGTTTTGTCAGTGGTAGGAAAAAAAAAAAACTGGGACATCATACGCAAACGTTGTAAAATCGTCAATAAATTTTGCCGTGAAAATTAAATTACAATAAAATGAACATACCAAAAATAAAAATGACATAATGCAAATTCCATCCTTTCGATTTAAACAATCATCGAATGTAGGATACTTTCTATTCCAATGTACCATCTGAGCTTCCATCGAAAACCTACAATTTCAAATAAAAATAAAAAACAATAAAAAAATTAGAACAAAGATTTTCTAAAGAATAAAATAAAAAGAATGAAATAATTAAATGAATAAAAAAAAAAAAACAATGATAACCAAGTGCCATTAATGGTATGTTCCGAGCCATTACAATTATCTTCACCCCAACGAAAGTTACAAATAAAATATTCATAAATGTCGTTGAAAAGTGGTCCGCCAGTAATTGTCGATGGTATTCTGTTACCACCAAGGATTACATAAGCTAATAAAAGAAAGAGAATATTTCATTGAATCAATATATTTTGGAAATAAACGTATTTACTTTTAATCAATCAACGATAATGATTACTTAATTACCGACATTTCCATCGTTTCCTAAAATGGCGTCTCCGTCGTTTAACCAATGACCATTTAAAATAAACGTTGGATATCTTTTACGACGAATTATATTGTCATCCAAATCTATCGGTGATTGTCCACTTTTTGCCAAACCTTTTTAGTCCCTCATTTTCATTTAACATTGAATACATTGAATTTTAAATATTTGTAATATTAATGTAATGATATTTATAAAAATTTGGTAGATTAATCAAAACATAACCTATTTATTTGTTACTTTAAACAATTGTCATATAATTTATTCTATTTTTTTTTTCTTTTTATACTTACCAATTACACCCTTGTAATATTCTGGAAGAGAAAGTGTCATGCTGTAAAATATATTAATTAAATATCACTTGTTAATTTATATTTAATGCGAAACTGATATTGTGAAATGTTTAATGGCGGATCGAGTTCCATGTTTAATCAACGATGATCTCCATGATTCGTATCGAAAAAAACGATACAAATCGAATTAGAAATAAATTCAGTGCCAATTGCCGCAATCAATTTTTTCATTAATTAATTAATCAATCACGAAAGTGGGCAGATGTGAATCCTGTGTCGTAAAAAATTCGTCTACCGCAAGGATCCTGTTGCGGTCTGAAATTATTCACGATTGGATCCCATTTGTAATCGTAAATACTTCGAAAAGCGTTCATCTACGTATAATAAAAAAAAAAAAAAAAAAAAAAACAAAACAAAAAAGAAAAGACAAAAATCAACGAATTATTATTAAATATTTAATAATTATTTCAAAGAATCTTACTTGATTGGAAGAAATTTTAATGGAATGAGAAATTATAATCCAAATAACGCATTCGTTAAAAGGTGGCACTGTAAGAGAACCCAAATACGTAAAATAACCAGGCTCTGAACAACCATGCAGCATCCACCATAAACAATCTGTAAAAAAAAAAAATGAATCAACCATAATAAAATATCGTCCTAACATACTTTTAATTAATTAATTTGTTTCTTTTTTTTTTTTTATATACCAGGAGTGACTTCTATACTACTACCCATTTTCTTAATTCTTGATAAATTATCAGTGACACGTGCAATTGCAGGATTATCTGGCATTCCTTGACATCCAACTACCTGTATCAACAAAATTTTATAATTAATAATACGAATGATTTATTATAAAGAAAAAATAAAAGTTAATTCATTATTTTATTACCTGCATCAAATATGCAATTATTGCAATACCGTCGGATTTGTCATAACATTTTTCTAACGAACCATATTTGGTATTCCAATGCAATGCTTGGGCCTCCATTGAATACCTAAATTTAAATAAACATTAGAATAACATTAATTAATTATTACAATATTTTCTTTTTATCAAAACGATCATCACAGAGAATTATTTTCTATTAAAATTAAATTTTATCAAGGACACAAATCTTGATATAATATAAATAATAAGTTCGTATATATCTCACATTAACAGACCCTAATGTTTAAATTAAAAAAAAAAAAAAAAAATCATTATTAGCTTATTTATAAATTTTCCTTGGATGTTAACAAATCGGTTGGTCATCTTCTTGTTCAGTGATTAAATTTAATCGAGTAAAAAATATTTTGTTAGGGTTTAACAAATGCATTCTATCGAATATAATACGGGTTAATTTGTTCATTTTATCTAATGCGTTATTAATATTTATTATTAAATATAAATTGTTGTCCTTTATACCAAATATTGTCGATAGAATGTTCAGCACCACGAGAATCGGTTGGACCCCAACGAAATTGTACATTTTTTAATTTAAATTCATCCTCGTTCAATGGACCACCATGTATATAAGGTTCGATAGTTTGATTCGATAATTCTATGTTAACTATAACAATAAGCAATTTTACATATTAAAGTTAATAACAAATTATATGATAACCATTAGAGTAACCTGTTTTTCCTGTGTTCGTTATAATTGCTTTTCCTTTTTTTAACCAATAACCGGTTAACAATAAAGGTGGAAACTTTTGAATCCAAGTATTGATTGTTCTCAAATCAATTGGTGATTGCCTCCACTTTGGTGGACCACTGGATGACGTTGAAAGGATAGTAGGTGCATCAGCATCTGAAAAAAAAAAAATTCAATTCATTTTGTGTCAGTAAAAATAAAAAAAAATAAAAAACACACAAATGTTTCTGATTGATTAATACAAACCTTTACGTGAATCGTGTTTCAATCTTTTTGGCATAATTTTGTTTATTACTAAATCATTGAAATTTAATCGAAAAGTAATTTAAATAATTAACGACCTAAACAATTTTAGAATTTTGTTAAACATTTTGTAATTTTGTTAACCTATTTTCATATTTGTTACATGAACGACATATTGGTTCGTGAAGTTGTTAACTTAACACTTATCGATATACTTAATGTATCTATTTTCATCGTTGACGTATATATATATATTTATTGTTTTATTAAATTATACAGTACTAATTTTGATAATTGTCAAAGTATATATATATATATATTGTAATTTCAACAAATATAATATATAATTCTCGAATGGAGTTTTTGAACTTCCCTATAATTTTCTTTGATAAAATTTCCTTGCTTGTTTCTTAACATTCTAAAACATTGTGCTTGATTTTCCGAAATTCTTATAGGTTCTGGAAATATGATCCAAGTTACGCATTCGTGATAGGGCCAAGTTGTAATTGAACCTGTATAGGTATAATAACCAGGTGTTTGACAAGCTTGTCTCATCCAACTCAAACAATCTGTAAAAAATACAAAATAATAGAAAAATGTTTCAACGAACAATGTATAAAGGGATTTGAAGTTAATTTAATTGTACTATTGGTAAAACGTACTGGGCGATATTTTAGCATTAGAATCAGGTTCAGTGATTTTATATAAATTATCAGTGATCTTTGAAAACAATGGATGTTCATCCCAAGCAGGAAGTTGATAAACTTGAAGAAAATAGGAACAGATAGCTAGACCATCCCTTTTGTCCCAACATTGCTCAATTTCTTCGTATCGACGATTGTAATGTAAAACTTGAGCTTCCATTGTAAACCATGTTCCATTGAGAGTATGCTCGGCACCTTTACAGTTCGATGAGCCCCAACGAAAAACAACTTCTGAAAGTTCATAAACGTCGTCTACTAATGGTCCACCTCGAATTGTTGCTGGACTTCTATTACCTTCCAAAGTTATCCCAACTATAATTAAAATATTATATCTCAAAGTTTTAAGTTCTGCAAACATTTAATATCCTAAAAATTGAAATAAAATTATAAATTTATTTATTATTTTGCAATATTTTTAAGCATCTCAATGATCATTATTTCAATTCAATTTATGGTTAATATTAAAATAATAATAATAATTATATATTAATATAAAAATATTATTATTATTATTATTATTGTAAAATAAAAATATAAATTAAAATTAAAATATATATGTATTTATAACATAAATTAATAATTTAATAATTAAGTAATATATTATAATATATTTAAATATTATTATATATCTTAATATAATTTATTATTATTCAATATAATTATTATAATTTAAATATAATAATATATTTATTAATTATTTTAAAAATTATTAAATTATTAATTATATTATAAGTTAAAATATAAATTATAATATTATATATTTAATAATGAAGTTTTTATATTAATATTTATAGAAATATCACAAAAATAATTTGAAACGAAATTAAAAAAAAAAAAAAAAAAGAACAAAATTGTATCATTTGTAAAAAATATTAATTTATCAAGTTAAATGGTGTCAATAAAAATATTTCATGATTAGGTACAATTTACCTGTAGAACCTGTATTCCTAATATTTGCATAACCATCTTGACTCCAATGACCACTCATAGTTAAGGGTGGATATTCAATTCTAAGAACGTGATTATCGTCAATATCAACCGGAGATTGACCCCATTTCGGACTGTCACCTTAATCGAAAAGGGATTAAGGTTTTGTTGAATTAGGCTACTTTTTTTTTTTTTTTTTTTTTTTTTTTTTATTCTGATATTACACATTGATCGAATAATCTTACCAGCACACTGCATATTGATTACGTGAATTCTTGATTTATTTTCTTCTAATATTATCGATTTGACATACTTTTTAGAATACTTAATTCATAGTACTTAAAGATTTTGAATTCTATTTTGATTCAGCTTTCAATCTTACGACATAAGAACAATTGAAGAAATCGATATATCGAACATATATATATATATACATATATTATTTAACCTAAAATTATTCTATTCAAATAATTGTATTTCAAATGATGTTATCAATGTTAATTATCATGAATTATAATTTACAAATTATCAAGTTATTTTGATAATAATTACAACATAAATAATTGAGATAATTGAGATAATTGAGATAACAACAAAATAAATATGTTAGGATTTTCATGGCCCGAATTGATGATAGTGTCCGGCAGCTTTATATTCTTAGGTATGCGAGAGAAACATGATCGAATTATTAATATAATTAAATTTAATCATTAAATTTGATCAACACTTTGTTAAAAAAAAAATAAAAAAATAAAAAAATAAAAAAATAAAAAAATGAAAAAGCATTGCTGTCCAGTGAATTGATCAAGTGGTCCCATATATTTTCTCAAAATTCGTTGATCCAACAATGCAATTCACCGATCATTTTATTTGGATATGTTGCACATAATGGACCTCATACTTGGAAAGTATTATATCCAGAAAGTAATGGTTATAATCAATCACCGATTAATATTACAACAACTATTGCGATCGAGGAATACGATGAGATCGAATGGATCGGTCACGATGAAGTACCATGCTCGATGATTATGGCAAATGATGGAAATTCTGGTTAATTTTTATTTTTATTTAATATCAAGATTAATGTTATTTTTTAATTTTAATATAATAAATACTAATTTTTTTTTGTTTATATTAAATAAATCAATTTCTAATTCAATTATATTTAACTAAGAGTTAAATTATTAATATTAATTAAATTAATCAAATTAATGTATTAAATTATGGTATATAAATATATTAAATTAATATATTAAATTATGATATATAAATATATTAAATTATGGTATATAAATATATTAAATTAATATATATTAAATTATGGTATATAAATATATTAAAAATTAATATAATTAATTAAATTAATATATTAAATTATGGTATATAAATATAATAAATTAATATATTAAATTATGATATATAAATATATTAAATTATGGTATATAAATATATTAAATTAATATATATTAAATTATGGTATATAATTAATTAAATTAATATATTAAATTATGGTATATAAATATATTAAATTAATATATATTAAATTATGATATATAAATATATTAAAAATTAATATATAAATAATTAAATTAATACATTAATTTAATATACTTTTCACATAATAAAATATTATTATTATTAATATTATTTAATAATTTAAACGAATCTTTAGAAGAAAAAAAAATAATTATTTACTTAAAATTATTTTATCAAAAATAAAACAACTGACAAAAAAAGAAAATCTATCCTTAATAAAACCTATCCTAAACAAAATGATTATTAATTAAATCGATTGAAATGTACATTATATTGATAACAGTGATAGTATGCGGTACATGGTGTGGAAATCGTGCGTATCCTTTAATCAAAGGGGGTCCTTTAACTAATACATATAAATTTCACTCAATGATGTTCCATTGGGGACCATCGGATAACGAAGGAAGTGAACATACGATTAATGATGTTCGATATGCCATGGAATTGCAATTTGTTCATGTTAAAAGTGATTTATTTTCACCTTTTCAAGCAGCTATACTAAACGCTAAAGATGGTGTTGTCATAGTATCATCTTTTTTCAACGTAATTAATGATAATAAATAATCAATTAAGAAAATGATAATAAATGATCAATCAATCAAAAAAAAAAAAAAAAAATAAATGATCATAAATAATCAATCCAAAAAATGATCATAAATAATGAAATTTGATTATATTTTTTTAGATAATACCTGTTGATAATCCTTATTTGGATTATATAGTAAACAATTTGAGATACATCAAACAACCTGGTAGTAAGGTATATATACCACCTTTTCCTTTATCATGGTTGCATAATACAGAAGGAAACCATTATTACGCCTATCACGGTTCTCTTACTCAGCCACCCTGCAGTGAGATTGTCACTTGGCTTATCGATCCGGTTCCTGTACCAATCTCCTCTAATCAGGTTGACGACAGATTATACTCTTCTTTATAATTAGAAAAACAAAAAAATAACACCATGAAACGATAAAGAGAGACCTTGTTTTTTTTTTTTTTTTTTTTTTTTAACATTTTTTTATTCTAGGTTGCAAAATTTCGAGAAATCTGTTCAAACGATGGATTACTTTTGACCAATTGCAGACCGGTTCAATATTTAAATGGACGTGACGTTTATCATTATCCCTGAGTTTGAATTTTTTATTTTTTTTTACAAACTCCCCCCCCCCCCACCACCCTTCCCCACTTTTTGAGTGAGACGATATTCTTTATTAAAGGTACCCAGGTGTTTGTGAATTTTTATGTGGGAAAAAAGGTTGTTTTATTTCATTGGTTTGTTTCAGGATGTTTTCTTTGATTGATTAAGACAAATTTTTGGAAATGAAAGTACTATAATTTACATTCGCATATATATATATATGTATGTACTATATACATAAATATTTTTGTACTTAAAAATATGACAGTAGAAAACGAAGAATAAAATAAAATATACAAATAGTTAATACTTTCCTTAGCGAATTTAGAAATAATATCAAAAGATTGTGTTTTTAAGTATTGTCATGCCTAATTAAACATTTTATTATTATTAATTATTATTATTATTATTAATTATTACTATTATTATTATTATTATTAATATTATTATTATTATTATTATTATTATTTTCGTACGACGTACAATAAACGTTTTTTTTTTCGTCGTACGTTCGATTAAACACACACAGCATACACTTTCAAACGGGATACACGTACACACATTTTAAATACGAAATGGTTGTTTGATTTGTAAATGGAAAAAAAAGGTTAACAAATAAATTAAAAAAATAAAAAAAAAATAAATAAAAATAAATGAATAAATAAATAAATAAATATAAAAAATGATGTTACGAGGTAGGAAATATACTTTCAAACACGCGTATACGTAAATACGTAAATGTTTATACGTGTGCGTGTGTAGATGCGCGCGCGAACGCTAACAACGATGACGATGAAAAAGGGGAATCGGTCGATTCAATTGTTTATATTTATTTTGTGAATATAAAATATATAGAATATATTTTCTTTTTTGCTTTTTCTTTGTTTTTCTTTTCTTTCATTTTTCTTTTTTTTTTTTTTTTTTTTTTT
>NW_015149057.1:280493-294553 GCF_001465965.1 Polistes dominula | reverse complement strand
ACCAACAACGTGACGATGAATTTTTATATATAAAGATATGTTTTGTTTTAGATCCTTAAATTAGAAATAAAAAATACAAAATAATCGCGATAAAAGCTCATCTGCATTCTAAGTTTGGAAAAAATCATACAAAATAAAAACAAAATTTCATTAAAATGGATTCCGTAGTTTTGAATTTCATTGGAAATCAACAACGTGACGATGAATTTTTATATATAAAGATATGTTTTAGTAATAAAAAAAAAATATATATATATATATATATATACTAATATAAATTATTAGTTAATTACTTACGGTGGCAAGTATACATTGATTTCCACGTAGGGCAGCACGACAACCGAAAAAACCAACCATAAATACGGTGAAACCAAGGCCAACCAAACTATACGCTATCAAATCAATTGTCTCGTGAGGTTTGACGTCGGGAACGAAAAGATTCAAGAGGTGTCCCTTGCTTGGTTCCAAGAGTAACCATGCTCCTATTACCAGTACAGTGCAACCAGCCAACTATAGAGAAAAGGGAGAAAATATTTATTTTTATACGCCTTCATATTATCGATCACAGTTAACTGAACTTCGTACAATAATAGTTTTTACAACGAAGAGAAAGGGGAAACGTGCAGGGATGACTTTTTCATATTTTTTCCATTTTATTTTTTTCTTTCTTTTTTCTTTCTTTTTTTTTTCTCTTCTTTCTCCCTTTTAATCCCCCACCCCCACCTCACCACCCTTCTTTATTACGCTCGAATGACGCGTATATGCATACACTTACACTCGGACTATTTATCGAACGCTTTCATCTTTTCTCTTTTACACGTTTATTTGAATTAAATGTTAAAAGAGGGGACGTTTGGGGGGGGGACTAAAGAGGATGACGAAGAGGGGACTCTTGAACGTTTTTCAAATATATACCTTTTTTTTTTTTTTTTTTTAATAACAAAATCTCATAAGATCAAATTGATGTAATACTTTGATTAATTATCATTTAAATTCTACCCATATTGATATCATTGGAAAATGATTTTATCACACTTTCTCATCGATGATACTTTAAAATATCAATTTACGAATAACGTATTAATAATAAATTGTAAAATAATAATTAAATGTAATAGTATATATATATATATAAATATATTTATTAATGTTACCCATATCAATAGGTTGAACGTGAACACTGCCACTTTCAAGTATTTCATCCCGATCAATGTAAAACGACGACAACGTCCAACCGGTCATCAATCTGTGAACATAGAAATCAATAAAAAAAAAAAAAAAGAGAAGGAAATAATAATAAAATTTTGATAAAACAGAATATATAATATCTTTTCTTTTTAGAGTAGATTCAAAATTATTCCTACGAGCATAAACGAACGAATGAACGAATGAACGATCGATCGATTTTAATAAAAACGTCTTACGTTTCATTTGACAAATGCAATTACACACTTAAAGGGAAAAAGAAAGATAAGCAAAATGTGTTTGTTTCATTTTCAAAGTTAATGTTTATGAAAAAGTTCATTTTTCATTGAATTCTATGTGAAAAATAATTTTTCAATTCGTTTGAGAAAATAATAATCTTCTTTTGTACGTATTTTTGAAACTTATATAAGAAATTTTGCAACTTTATGAGTTCTTTGTTATGTACTATTCTTAGGTAGTACATATATGTATATAAATACATATGTACATACATATATATATAGAGAGAGAGAGGCAAATCACATTGGTTGAGATCAAAGGATTGTGCGAAATTCATTAGTTTCCAGCCTAAAAGGGTTTATGAGTATGCAAAAGACCGTCACGTGGTAACTTTGAAGTTACACGACCGAACCAAGTATATTTTGTCAACACTTTGCTAAAACCTATTTCCCGTTGGAGTAGAAAATTACCTTAACGAATGGCAAAAGATAATATATTATTTTCTCATCGTTTAAGTGCTTCATTTTACTATATACAATATATATATATATATATTTTTTTTTTTAAGTAATTGTAAAAAGAGAAAGGAAAAAAGAAAAGATCTTTTCAAACGAAATAACAATTTTCTAGAAAAAAAGCAAAAAAGCTATAGAGGATCAATCTCATTGAACAAATTGAAAAACAAATTGATTTAATTTTATGAGAAAACAAAAAAGAAACAAATTTCGATACAATTTGTTATACAATAATGAAATAAAATATATATATATATCCAATCTCTAATATAATATCTGCTTATAAAAACTAGAACACTTATTTAAAGATAAATGGTAGAAATGAAATTACCTGTGTGGTGAACTAGTTATTTCCCACGAAGAAGTGAATTAAACCCCCCTCCGTACTTAAATTTCCGGCTTAACGAGGGACACAACTAAATTAGATTAAAAATACAACCAAAAAAAAAAAAAAAAAGAAAAAGTTCCACTCTTTTTCAACGAATGATGGAAAAAAAATTAATTTAAATTTCAAATAAAAAAAGAAAACAAAAAGAGAAATAGAAAAACAAAAGAAAAAAGAACAATTAACGTTGTTGTATTAACGAGACAACATTAAACAATAATAATAGTATTAAATAAATAAAAATTGATATTATCAATAATACTTGTTATTACTTGTGTGTGTGTGTGTGTGTGTGTGTATCCCGAACAAATCTAATCCCCAAAAGTCGGAGTACAGTTTACAGGTGGTTCATAGAACGGGGATGAGGATGATATCGATCACACGTATAATTCACGGATGATATTTTAGGATATTTCTTGGATTCCTTGGATAACTCAAAGAACAAAGAGAAGATAAAAGGAAGTGTTAAAACGTAAAAGATAGACAAAGATATCGAGAAAGAGAGAAAGAGTGAGTGAGAGAGAGAGAGAGATAAAGATAGGTAGCCAAGCAACGGCACTTTCTCTCGAAGCTGCTTTTAGGGATCGATCCTGGGTTGAAGAACTGATATGTTCTCTAACCATCCATCTTTTTTTCTCCCTCAGGTTCTTAATTTTCGATAGGACACTTGAAAATAATCCAAGAATAAATTGGAATCTTCTTCTTCTTATTTCTTCTTCTTCTTCTTCTTCTTTCAAACACAAAACTAATGTAACAAACACTTAGATGATGTTAACTTTTTTTTTTTATTATTTTTCTCCTTCACGGCAAAAACAAAAAATTCCCCAAAAATAGAGGGAGAGAGAGAGAGAGAGAGAGAGAGAGATAGAAAAGGAAGAAAAAAAAGTAAGAAGAAAAAGTTCCGATCCTTTTCGTATAAAACGAGTGATATGGTGACGATGAAATGGTGTGTTTTTTTTTTTTTTTTTTATAAAAGAATTCGAAAAATTAAATTGGCGATTTTTTTTTTTTTTTTTTTATAAAAGAATTCGAAAAATTAAATTGGCGACCTCTGTAGTCGTCGTTTGATCGTCGTCGTCGTTGTTGTTTAAAATGTTTTTCCCACGACTGGTTCTCATAATTCGTAATTTCCCGAAAGAGCCGACGCGGATCACTCCAGCCTTCTACGGGTCCCGTTTTGCGCTCGGTCTCTTCATTCCTCTCTTCCCCAGCCCTCCTACCCCTCTTTCTCTCACTCTCTCACTCTCTCACTCTTTCTGTCTCTCTCGTACCTTAATGTTCGAGTTTGCGTTCTACCAATGGTCCAGATATGCGACTGCGTATGCGCCGACGCTTTATCTCATCCCATAGTCGATCCCCGCCCGTAACTGTTCACCCCCAACCCACCCCCAACCTACCCCCTCGTCAACCTTTTACCACCCTTCTTTATTTCTCTTTACTTTTAACATCTATTTATCTTTCTTTTTCTCTCTACGATTATTTTTATTCTTAATTTTTGTTCATCATCATCATCATCATCATCATCATGATTTTCATCGTCAACTTTTTTCTTTGTCGTTTATATTCTTATGTACAAATTTTCTTATTGGTATAATTTATTTTATTGTTTATTATTTTTATTATTTTATTATGTTTTTTTTTTATCTTTATACTTTTAAGCTAAGTGTGCGTTTTGAACTTCACAGTAGTCATCTTCATCGTCAACTTGTTTGTTTGTCGTTTAAATTCTTATGTACAAATCTTCTTATTGGTATCATTTATTTTATTGTTTATTATTTTTATTATTTTATTATGTTTTTTTTTTATTTATCTTTATACTTAAAGCTAAAGGTGCGTTTTGAACTTCACAGTAGTCATTTTCATCGTCAACTTGTTTGTCATTTAAATTCTTATGTACAAATTTTCTTATTGGTATAATTTATTTTATTGTTTATTATTTGTATTATTTTATTATGTTTTTTTTTTTTATTTATCTTTATACTTAAAACTTAGTGTGTTATTTTGTTCTTCATTGTCATCTTCATCGTTATCTTCATTTTCATCGTTAACGTATTTGTCGATAAAATTCTTATATACAAATTTTCTTATTGGTATAATTTATTTTATTTTTCATTATTTTATTATGTTATTTTTTTTTTTATCTTTATACTTTTAAGCTAAGTGTGTGTTGTACTTTCTTCTTTATTTTATTTTATTTTATTTTATTCTTAATATTAATTTGTTTTTTCTCCGTTAATTGAGTTCATTCGTTTTTATCACAATTATTTGCAATTTCCAAGAAATATTTTAATGTACGAATAAAAATGAGTTTACTTTTTTATAATTAGAATATTATATATATATATAGCAAAGTATTCGTTCAAGCAACAAGCTTTTTTCCCTAACTCACTTATTTCATAACAATATTATGCATTATGTCGTGAAATAATGAATTATTATTATTATTATTATTAACTTTCGTGGGTGTTCTTTATAATTTTTTACTATTAAAATACTAATTAATTTTTCATACGAATTTGAAAATCTTATCGTAGAATAAAAAATGATGTTTCTCTTCTTCTTAAAAAAAAAAAACAAAATTATATGAGAAAGTAATGTATTATTATTTATGTAAATATAATAAATTTATTATTGAAGTATTAACAATTTATACATCCATCTTCTGTGTTTACTTTTTTCAATCTTTTCATTCTTAAATAATATTCAACTACAATGATTTGATGAAACTTATTTCATCATTATCAAAACATTATTCTCGTACATGTATACATTCCATACTTATATGTATATATATGTGTGTGTGTATCTGTAAATTTTCGTCTTAAGACTAGAAAAAACGTAGCATAAATTATGACAAAAATTTGTAGAAACATTGTTTCTTTAGTAATTCGACATTAAAATCGAAGTTTAATACTTAAACCTAAATGATTTCTCTTTAAATACATGAATCATCTCACAACACATTTTAACGATCCAAATGATCGAACGAGAGAGAAAAACCACCATGAACTATAAAAGGAAACACGTAGGGATACTGGGATCGATCCTTATTCGGTTTTCCCTTCTTCTTCTTCTTCTTCTTCTTCGAAAAAAAAAAAAATAATAATAATAATAATAAAATACATTTAAGAACGATACGCATGCTACTATACAATGCAATAAAATTAATTGAAAATTAAGCGAATATAACGTTACGTTAATAATATAAATAATTAAAATTGAATATAATACAAAATTCGGTATATCTTGTGGGTGTTGTTTTTTTTTTTCTGTTCTTATTTTTTTTTTTTCTTTTTTTTCTTCAACATCATCATTCTTATCAACATTAACATACACTTCTATTAATCATTCTATCTCTCACGCTAGAAAAAAAAAAAAACAAAAACTAATAATAATATGTAAAACGATTAGAAAAAGCTCACGCATTCTATTGTTCATTCATCATCATATCTTCAAATCAAACAAACAAACAAACAAACAGAAAAGTAGAACATTTTATTATATTTTTTTTTTTTTATGGACGGCACGCAGACATTTTATATTATATATATATATATAAAACATTTAAATGTATAATTAAAAAGCCATAGGTGTTTTGTTTTGTTTTGTTTTGCGTTCGGAATATAGAAATAGAAAATGCACAGTAACATTTTGATCGATTTCAAAAAAAAAAAAAAAAAATAATAAAAAATCTGATCTTGTTGGTTTTATGACGATGAACGTAATTCAATTGGTCAACATTGAAGATCTCTTGAAGAATCTTCACTGAAGTAAAAGAAAAACAAAAAGAAAAGAAGAAGAAAAAAAAGAAGTAAGAGTTTTTTATTTCTTTTATTATTATTTACTCTTTAAGTACTTTTTCTCTTATCAGAATAATATAACTATCTATAATTACATTTCACATTGAACTCGTTGAAAAATGAGAGTTCCGTGTGTGATTTTGTAGGTTAGATTATTATTTTGTTCTATCTTCGTGTTCTTCTTTTTCTTCTTTTTCTTTTTTCTTTTTCAAATTCACGTACACATATCGGTTTTTCAATCCCTCGAGAAGTTTCTTTTTATTTGTTCGTTATCGATCATTTTTTCGCGAGTATACTGAAAAAAAAAAAAGAAGAGGACATTTTCTTTCAAGGTTTTAAGTGTCTATATGTAGGTTTTCTTCCTTTTCCTTTTTTTTTTTTTTTCCTTTCTTTCTCTTTAGTTGATAACAAGTTTGTACAACTTTGTATTATGTTCGAAAAGAAAGAAAAGAAGAAATAAAAAAAAAAAAAAAAAAAATGAGAACAAATATTCTCTTGGCACGTTTGTTAAATATTAAGCGAGGTGTTGTTTATAATTAATTCGCTGTTTTGTTATGAAACCTGCTACGAATGCGAACTTATGTTCATTTTATTTCAAATTGAAAGAAAATTAAAAACAATTATTCGTTTCTAATTACTTCTTATATATATATATATATATATATGTATATATATTTTTTTCATTTAGAATATTTCCTAATGTTATTTTATTAACTTTCAAGTATAATTTAATCCATGTGTAACAATTTTTCCAACTTATTCTCGCAAATATAATAATTCCGATAGATCATATTTGAAGATTTTGTGTTTATTATTTTTTTTTTTTTTTTTTTACTATTGTTAGTGTTATACTTATCATTGTTATTTACAAATCAGTGATAGTTTCTCTACGGGACTTAATTTCCCTCCCCTCCTCCCCATTTGTTCTCGCAATAGAATAATAATAATTCCGGTAGATCATAGTTGAACATTTTGTGTGTGTGTGTTTTTTTCTTTTCTTTTCTTTTCTTTTCTTTTCTTATTATTGTTATTGTTTACAATTCAGTGGTAGTTTCTACGGGACTTTGTTCGTACAAATAAGTAAAACCGAGATGTGAATAATCTTTCTTTTCTCGGAACGTAACATTATCGTTTGAGGGACTAGCACTGAGTAAATCACCGGCATGATTGTAAAGGGGATTTAATACGGGTGTGGTGGTTGTATCGTGATTGTTCATGGTGTTGCTGTTACTGCTTGTGTGATTCTTACGACCGAGTGTTGATCGTCTAAGGGAATGAACGTTACCCTCGGCATGATTCCCAGCTATGCTCGATGCACGAGCGGTTGTTGCAGCTTCCGAGCTCACAGGACTCTGTTGGCCTTGAACAAATCAAACAGAAAAGAAATAAAAATATAAAAAAAAAAAATTAAATAAAAAAGAACAAATCGTTTGACCATTTTACTTGTTACGGTGAAACAACTTTCAAGAGAAAAATAAAATACATCGTAACGACGATATACTTTTTTTTTTCTTTTTTTTTTGTAAAAATGATTTTCTCTGGAAATACTCTTTCGATTCTTAAACTATGGTGGTAGTGTAATAAATGTTTCGACATGGTTTAAACGATTTAACAAATTTTACAAAAGTATTATATAAAAAAAAAAATATCTATGGGATTTTGTTTCATTTATTATTGCTTATATTTAAAAATATTCATTAATTTATCAAATAATGTAATCAATGTTTTGATACAATTTAAATGATTTAACAAATTATAAAAGTATTATAAAAAATATATTATATAATTTGTTTTTTTTTTAAATATCTATGAAATCATGTTTTATTTATTTTTAATTACTTCAAAATGTTCATTAATTTATCAAATAATGTAATAAATATTTTAATATAATTTAAATGATTTAACAAATTATAAAAGTATTATAAAAATATATTATATAATTTTTTTTTTTTTAAATATCTATAAAATTATGTTTCATTTATTTTTAATTATTTAAAAATGTTCATTAATTTATCAAGTACTTCCACCAATCCCCCAATTATAATTAGTTATTCAAAATTATTATTTTTTTTTTGAATGGTATGCCAATATATTGGTTTTCTCAATGATATCATAAACTAATATATATTTTTAGAATAATTTAAAAAAAACATATATATATATATATATATGAAATGTAATAATAAATAATATTAGATATTATTTATTACCTGTACTTCCACCATGATCTTTGGTAATGTAACTAACGTTGTCCAAACTGAATGCATGATTTTTGTTGCTGAAATCGAGTTGCAAGTCATTGTAACTGTCGTTGTCATCAACTGGTACGCTCATCTGTAACACCTGGGTCTCGTATTCCTTTAAATTGGGCTCAACATAAACAGGATCATAACGTGGTACAACGTACATTCGTTGCATACGTTCCTTGTATGCCTTGTACCTATTATTTGATCAAATAATATTATATATATATATATATTAAATATATTTAAACAAAGAGTGAATTATAAATTATGACAACTAGACGCATTTCTGTTGAATTACAGAAACATTAATTAACGTTAATCGAGTCAAGTTACGCGTTAGTTTAAAAAATACAAAAAAAAAAGAAAAAAAATGTAGTTCACGTAAGATCACTACAGTCAAACAAACGATGGTTCACAATTAATAAAATAAATTGTTGACTCGTTCAGACGAAGAACAATAAAAAAAAAAACCCTCCCTAACCTTTCCTCGTGTGTTGCTAACTCCAACGAGTTGGTAAAACAAAACAATCCCACTACTATAACTGGAACCAGTCAAAGAGAAAGGTAATAATGACGATAGTAATTAATGTTAATTAATCTAATAAAGGAGAATAGTAAAAAAAAAAAGGAGAAATGACGAGTTCCCATGATTATATAATATTCGTCATTGACGTGAATAAAACGAGAACGTTTACGAAGATATTTTCTTCCAAGCGTACGTTTCTGTTCTGTTCTTTTCTTTTCTTTTCTTTTCTTTTCCATTCTTGTGGTAATGACAAGAAAAAGTAGGTCGATCTAGTTACAATAACGAAGCATTACGAATGATTTACACGTGGCACTGAACTAACGCAGTTGAATAATAAAAAAAAGGAGACAAAAAAATGAAAAAAAGAATACTAAAAGAAAACGATTATTCCCATTGGAATGAGAGAGAGAGAGAGAGGGTGAGAAAGGGATGGGGGGCTTATAAATAATAATATAAAGAAATAAAAAAAATGAAAGAAATCAAATACTGTGTACGAAAATAACACAAATGCAAATGAATGATTCCAGTTATTTCTAGTATCATGACGCAGGAAATGATAATAAAATGCACATGGGAATCTTTTTTCATCAAGGAAGAGGAAGGGATGAGGTTACAGAAAACAAAATAAATAAAATTAAATAATGAAAGAAATCCAATACCTGAACAAAAATAACACTAATGTAAATGATTCCAACTATTCCAAGTATCATGACGCAGGAAATGATAATAAAATGCATATAGGAATTTTTCATCAAGAAATAGGAATGGGAGATTGGATTTATAATAAACAATAAAAAAAATAAATAAAATAAAATAAAAAACTAAAGAAATCAAATACCTGAACCAAAATAACACAAATGCAAATGATTCCAGTTATTCCAAGTATCATGACGCAGGAAATGATAATAAAATGCATATGGGAATACTTCATTAAAGAAGATGTAGGGATGGGGTTATAGAGAACAAAATAAAATTTGAAAAAATCAAATTACCTGGACCAAGATACGCAGATGTAGATGATCCCAGCTATTCCAAGTATCAGTATGACGCAAGCAATGATGATAAGAGCATATGGGAATACCTCACCACTGAATGCAACAGCTGTTTGCGTGCGTACCGGCTCGGCGTACATTACTGGCGCGTGTATTTCAATTGCATTAGCTCTGACTAAAGTTGACACGTCAAACGTGATGTTCGATGCCGCAGTTCTTTCAACGATCAACCTGAAAAAAGTAGGAAAAAAAAGAAAACTGTAGAACGTACGTTAAATAAATGCTATGCACGTTTTTATCGCAATTGGTTTGTCGGTGATAAATATTCAAGGTTAACACCGTAGTCATTGCAATATCGCAAAGCTTTTCCCCCCCCCCTTCATCCATTAACAAACAAACAGCAGACTGGTGTTGGTGCTGCTAATTATACGAAGTGTTGAGAAACGATTATACTTATCGGTTATTTTTATAACCGTATGATATTACTCGAGGTAATACGTGTGTTACATAATCGAAAATTAAGTTAACGTTATATTCAAGATTTTGTTAAATTTTTGAAGAACTATGTGATTGTATTATAACTAGGGGGAAGAAATTTACCTCTGTACTTTGGAACTATTACGATCCAATATCAATTCTGTCTCAGGATCAATCCCATAAAACCAAACGTCCGAATCTTGCGGATAAGTTTCAATCGTACCATTCTTCGTACGAACTTTTCTAACAGTAATCCTATCGATAGCGATCAACAATCCACTTCTTTCTTCGATTATATTAGCCATTTTTCTAGAATCTTTTTGTAGTATTTCAGGTGCCGCGTCTTGTACTACTAATATCAAAAGATTCTCTTCACCAATCAGATTAATTATAATTGGTGCAATAATTTTATTGAAATTAATCGTCGAATTTGGATTGTCGCGTACACTAACGTCAAATTTGAATGGTAATTCTGACGAATCAATGTTGTCAAAAGTAGCCGTGGTACGAATTATACCAGAAAATGCATCTATCGCGAAATATTCCGAACCGAGTCCTTCGATTATTTTGTATTCTAATTTGCCATATTTTCCATTGTCCTTGTCGTGAGCTTTCACTTGTAAAACGCTAGAACCAAATTGAGCGTTTTTAGGTATTGCTGCAAAGTATCGACCATTTCTGAGCTTGTTGTCATCCTCTGGGAATATAAATTCAGGTTTGTTGTCATTGACATCTATCACTTGGATTTTTACCTGTTAACACAATCAAAAATTCATCGAATGTTATTATTCATTTAGATTTTATCATGTATAACGCAAAAAATATCGTACACGCCACTATAGTGGCTTTGAAGGATAAAATCTTTTCAAATATTAAATTATACATAATTTTGTTTATTAATTATTTAACAATTCAATGAATTACTTACCATAGTTGTATTTCTGCCAGAATTCAACAATCCGGACAACGATTCTAACCTAATTTTGATTTGATAAAATTCCGTAGTTTCATAATCCAAAGCACCTTTTTTCAATCTTAGGGCACAATTACGTTCCTCGGTGATACTGGCCTCGAACAAATCATTCTCATTTCCGTTGTATATCTCACATTTCAAGGGTGTCGAATCGTGAGCGTGACTGTTGATGATCGTAATTATCTTGATCAATGTCCCGTCGGTTGCATCTTCCGGCACATCGACGTTGTAGGAATTCTCGGCAAAACCTAAACCAACTTCTAACGGTACGGTTGCTACGTGTCGAACAAAAATTGGGACAGTTGTCACGGATGACAATTGTGGCTCGCCCATGTCGTATGCTCGAACGTCAACCTAATTAAAAAAATGAATGAATAATAATAATATTTCCAAATGATTCAATTGCTAGGAAGAAAAAAAAAAGTGTTCACTTCATTCATTTATGATAAATAAATTTAAGAATTAAAAAATAAAATTGATTTTAACCCTTTTTGTACGAGTGCCGTATATATCCGGCATCTATTTAATAACCTACGTGTAGAAGCTTCAAATATATTTGAAAATTCGTCTGATGATGTGGGGTGTATACGAATGCCGGATATATCCGACATCTATTGGATAACTTGTTTTTATTGAATTTTTAAAGAAAATTTTCGTACACAAATAAAAACTGCTCGTACAAAAAAGAATTAATAACCCTGAATATTTTATTTAAAAAAAAAAAAAAAAAATAATCTAACAACATATACCTGATATTCAGTGTCAGTTTCTTTTCTAAGATCATCTCGAATTCTGACAACACCGGTATCAGGATCTATGACAAAGTATTTGCTCGCAATACCACGTCCAATGATTTCGTACCTCACCTAAAGTAGGATTTTGAAGTTAAGGTAATTGGATTATATATTTCTCTTATGCTTACCACTACCACCATCACCTCCACACACGTTCTTTCATTAATTTAATTACCTGATTTCCTGGCGCAGTGCCGTCGGAATCTGTGGCGACAAGATTGATAACCGTCGTTCCTATAGGTGAATCATCGTCAAGAGTAATGGGTCTAGGTACCATGGTGAAGATCGGTGGTATATCGTTAACATCCTATCAAATTCATTAAATATCCAAAATTAATATATTTTTTTTTTTATTCTCTCAAATATTTGAATATTATTTTGCAATTATTTGAAACGCTTGATTTTATTATAATTATTTTATTAATAATTCAATCAAATTTTATAATATTATAAATAAATTATTAAATTTATATTTTGGTAATATATAAATCATTTTCATGTACAATAAATCATGATAATTAATTAATAATAATGAATGTTTTATTATGCAATATAAAATAAATCGTGTAATATAATTTATCAATATTTCTTGTTACTTTATTGTGTGTATTTGGGTGTATGTGTGTGTGTGTGTGTGTGTGTGTGCGTGTGCAAACTTTACCGATAGAATTATTTCTCAAGTATCTTCTAAACTTTAACAGTTAAAATCAATACCTGAACATTGACGACAACCCTTGTTGTAGAACCAGGAAGATCACTAGTGTTTTCAACAGTACCAATAATAAGAATATGTTGATTTTCTCTTTCATAATCTAAACCACGAATAGTTTGTATAACTCCACTTTTTGGATCTATAGAAAAAAGTTCTGTGTCACCTTGTTTGATTGTATAAGTGATTTGTTTCTTAGTGTCTGGATCATCTGCCTGGAAATTTTAATTACGTTCATTTATTTATTATTGATCAATGAAATTTTTCTGAAACCCTTCGTTGAGAAACAGGTTTCATATTTTTAATGTATTATTTTGTGATACACACAATAAATTAAACACTTTAATGTGTTTATTGTATTTTTTTTTATATATATATTAATATATATTATTTTTGTTAATTAACAAATGATAAATAATTCAAATGAACAATTGTAATTACCAAAACTTGTATCACCATGTAATCTGGAACATTTTCTTTAACACGAGCTTCATAACTACTTTGACGAAAGATTGGAACTTCATCTTCAACGTCAATCACTTTGACAGTTACCGTTGCAGTTGCCAACCGATAATCAGGTGCACCGTCTCTTGCAGTAACCACGAATTTGTATTCCTAAGTAGATATCAGTATTCAATTGAATCATTCGATTGTATAAAGAAAATAATTGTAAAAGAGAGAAAGAAAGATTTACTTTTTTATTTTATGTATTATCTTTTATAACTCGTGTGTAGATAAATTTTGTTATAAAGAATTTCTAATAATTTATATCAAACAAAATAATTAATTAATTATTATTTTTCATATAATATAAATAAAATGTTATAAATAAAATATATTAATAATATTAATTTTTAATATATAAATGTATATATGTATATATGACTCGTGTGTAGATAAATTTGTTATAAAGAATTTCTAATAATTTATATCAAACAAAATAATTAATTAATTATTATTTTTAATATAATATAAATAAAATGTTATAAATAAAATATATTAATAATATTAATTTTTAATATATATATATATATGACTCGTGTGTAGATGTTATAAAGAATTTCTAATAAATTATATCAAACAAACTAATTAATTATTATTATTTTTAATATAATTATTTATAATATATATATACAACTTGTATAATTAAATTAGTGTAGATAAATTTGCTATAAAGAATTTCTAATAAATTATGTTTCTATAATATATATATATACA
>NW_015149057.1:176836-191137 GCF_001465965.1 Polistes dominula | reverse complement strand
TATATACTATTATTATATTAATATTATATATATAATAATAGTATATATTATATACTATATACTATTATTATATTAATATTATATATATAATAATATAATTAAATAAATAATATAATAAACTAAATAAACTAAAATAAAAATATAATATATAATATATATATATATATATACTACATTTTAATAATATTTTAATAATATTTTAATAATATTTGTACTAATACTATACACAAATTTAATATATATATATATATTAAAATAAAATATATATATAATATTAAAATATATATATAAAATAAAAATATAATATATAAAAATATAAGTAAGTACTATAATAATATTATAAATATTATATAGTATAAAATTAAAAAGTATAATATATAAAAAATAAAATATAAAAATAATACTATATATATTATATAGTATATAATATATTATATATATTAGTAAAAAAATATACTATATTTATATACTTTATATACAATAATTTGACGTAGTGGTGGCAGACAACCGGTGGTAAGCTTGTCTTGTGGTTCGTTGCTGAAGTTAATTACTAATTAACCAGATATAAGAGAAGTTAGGGGGAAGTTGGATCGAGGGGGAGGTCCATCGTTGGATACTGTATAATGAGTACAAGTCTTGTAACATTCGTAATCGTAAATAATAAAGAAATGGTGTAGGTATATCTATATATATATATATATGTATAAAGGGAATGAAGAAACTAACGATAATACTCAAACCAACTGGACGATTAAGAAGAGAATTAAATTCATGATCATTTCTATCGAAACCATTCGGTTTAATATCGTTCCCTTTATCTTGTACTTATTTCTCTTTCTCTTTCTCTTTTTCTTTTCTTTTTTCTTTTTTTTTTTTTTTTTTTTTAATCTGATTTTCTCTTTCAAGAACGAGGGCGAGGCTTCGAAATTATCCACGGATAATTTCTGGTCGATTGAACCGAAGCAAAAATGTTCGTTCTTTCTCGTATATACCTTTCACTTTCTTTTCACGATTTGAACGGTGGTAAGAAAAGGCCAAAAGGAAAGATGAAGAAGAAAGATGAAGGATGAAGATGAAAAGAAGATGTGATGAAGATGAAGTGAAGATGTTCTACGAAGAATTATCCACAACTTATGTGGGTGTAACTAACTTTAATTTGGATTATTCTTTGTCTTTTTTTAATTTATTTTTTAAGGGTTTCTTTTTTTTTTTTTTTCTTTTAAATATCAATCATTTTTATATTTAGAACAAATGTAACGACATTTATACGACATAACAACGAAGTAAAAAAGGATTTCTTTCGAACATAATAAATCGAATATGTTAAAATGTTAATTTAATTGTTAACAAGATTTTTCAATTATTTTATATACTATATTTTTAAATACTATATATTATATATTTATATTAGTATATATATATACTATCTTTTATATACTATATTTTATATAGTATATACTATATTTTTAAATACTATAAATTATATATATATATATTAGTATATATATACTATCTTTTATATACTATATTTTATATAGTACACAAAAGAATATATATATAAAGTAATATAGTATATAGTATATAAAGTATATAAATATAGTATATTTTAATATGTATATAATTATATAATATACTTTTACTAATATTATATACTATATAATATACAATATATAGTATTATTTTTATTTTTTTTTCTATACACTATACTTTTTATTTTATATACTATATAATATTTATAAAATTATTATAGTATTTATATATACTATAATAATTTATATATTAATATATTAATATATAATTTAAAAAAAAAAAAAATATATATATATATATATATATAATGAGATATAAATATAATATATAAATATAATAATATATAGTATTATATATATTATATAGTATATAATATATAGTATATAAAATTTATATATATATATATATACTATATATTTTTTAAATTTATTTTTTTTTTTTTTTGAATAAAACAATTTTTGAGAGATCTTCATTGAAAGTCTTAGTTTTAAGGTTTTAAGTACTAAGTTTTCTCTTAGTTTTACTTTTTTTTTCTTTGCTTAGACACCCGATATGTATAGAGAGAGAGAAAGAGAGAGAGAGAGAAGATCTTAATAAAAAAAATCCGTTTAATATTATTAAACTCGTATTGAAGTAAATTGGAATAATAATTTTTGCACAAGTATTCTTACTCGTTTTTTTGTTGTTCTTTGTCGTTTTTAAGTATTCAACCGCGCTCTGGTTAATCGTCCTACCATCCACCCACCCCACCCCCTTTTCTATCCCACCCAATGGAAATATGTAATTTCGTTTAATTAACGTCCGTGATCGTTCAAAGAGATAACTTACGAAAAGCGAAGTTGCCTGACCCATAAACGCTCTTTCATCTCTCACGATACCGTTTTCAAACTAATTACGAATAACACTTCACTTGGTATACCATAAGTTCAATTTCTCTAATGTTTTTTTTTTTTTTTTATTATTTTATATAGGTACTACACATTCTCTGTCTTTTTCTCATATATATATATAGTTTGTAAAATTTTCCTTTCATTTATTATAATTAACGTTACAATGTACAATCTATCGATCAATGTAAAATTATATTTTATAAATTGATGGGGATACTTCGATTACTTTTGTAGTTTTTTTTTTTTTTTCTATTTGATCAAAAAGCATTTCTTCGTCACTGAGACATTTACATCTTCCTGCATGAGTCATAAAAATAAAAATATTGAAAAAGTATTGAATTAAAAAAAAAAAGAAAACAATACTAAAATTACAATCAACTTCCGAACAATAACGCTATGCCACTATATGATACTCTGTCATAAACATCAAACTTGAAAAGAAAAAAGAAAAATAGATGAAAGCGATAAAAAACAAATAAACAATAAAAAAAAAAAACAAGATTCAAAAATTGAACGTTATCCAATAAAATATTTATATTCATTTTTATATATAAATATAAAAATAAATAAAATATAAAATATATGAAATATAAAAATATATAAATATAAAAATAAATAAAATATAAAATATATGAAATATAAAAATATATAAAATATAAAATACATAAATATAAAAATAAATAAAATATAAAATACAAAAATATAAAAATAAATAAAATATAAAATATATAAAATATAAAATATATAAAATATTAAAATATATAAAATATATAAAATATAGAAATATATAAATATAAAAATATAAAAATTAATAAAATATAAAATATATAAAATATATAAAATATATAAAATATATAAAATATATAAAATATAAAATATATAAAATATATAACATATTAAAATATAAAATTATAAAAATATATAAATATAAAACATATAAAATATAAAACTATATAAAATATAAAATATATAAAATATATAAAATATATAAAATATATAAAATATAAAATATATAAAATATAAAAATATAAAAATATATAAAATATAAAAATATATAAAATATATAAATATAAAAATATATATAATAATTTTTGTTTGATTTTGAATAATAAAAGAATAAAAATAAAATTTACAATTACAATTACAATTAAAAATGAATTATTTACGATTTTATTTGATCACGTTAGACACCAAATTGTTTTAAACTTTTGCCAATTAGTTTCCTAATGATTTGAGTTTTGATACAACTATATATTATTGTTATCACAAACTAAACTAAAGTTAAACCATTTGAATCAATCTATCCATCAATAGAATATTTCAAAACGATACTACTAGCAATACCTTATACTGGTAAAAGAACACTCATGCGAATAGAGGTGTACTCTTATAGCACGAAAACCGGATTCGTTCTATACGCGTTCTGCTAATGAGAAATCTACCCTGTTCTTTTCTTTTTTTCTTTTTTTCTGTTTTTCTTTTTCTTTCCTCTTTTTCTTATTTTTCTTTTTATATTTCTTCTTCTTCTTCTTACTGGTCACCTTTTACAAGGTGTCTTCCATGCACTACACTTGAAGAACATAATTTAAGAAAGAATTACTATCCTATATCTTATAATACTCATACTTTTAATCATTCAACATAATATTTTAGTTGAAACTTTTAAACTATAGCATGTTTTTTGAAAAACTATTCTATCAAGTGAAGAAAAAATGCACATAGTTCCAATATAGTGGCTTTTGGTCAAACCATTAAAATAGATCTCTGTATAATTCATTTTATATGTATAAATGTATCAATTTTATAACGTTTTCTATTTCTTTTTTTTTTTGTAATTAACATACTGTATAAACTTTTACATATTATTACATATTTTTTACAGTTTAATAATTACATATTAATAAATAAATTAACCCTAGTAGCACAAAGTATTTTGGTCAAACCATTAAAATAGGTTTCTGTATAATTCATTTTATATGTATAAATGTATCAATTTTATAACGTTTTCTATTTCTTTTTTTTTTGTAATTAACATACTGTATAAGTTATTATATATTATTACATATTTTATACAGTTTAATAATTACATATTAATAAATAAATTAACCCTAGTAGCACAAAATATTGAAAAATATTGAATACATGTGTATTTAATATTAAAAAGAGATTTAATGTCATTTCTAATATTAAATACACATGTATTCAATATTTTTCAATATATTGTGCTACTAGGGAACATTCTCATTTTCATTCTCATTAGTATTATCATTATTATAGAAAAAAAATATATAAATAATATTAGAAAAGGTTTGTAGGATTCAATAAAATTGGTTTTAACGTTTGTCCTCATGATTTTTAATGAACATTAAACAAAATCGAAATTGGATTGTTCCATCGAGTTAAATTCACTTCTAAAATTACATCTCTCCGACCTGGATTCGTGGTTTGCGTTTAAAGTCATGATGAAAGCCGACACAATGAGACCACAATAGCTGATGAGATGATATTGAGCTTTACACCCAAGAAGAAGAAGAAGAAGAAGAAGGAATGCCTTTGGGCTTACAAAAGCCAACTCAACAAAACAGTCTGTTCTCAACTGAACGTACGTTAACATCTTGTGGTAAATTGTAAATTTTATTTTTACCATAATATCATGAATATATATATATATATATTGAACACACGCAATACTTTACTTTATTACAAGGGATTGCGTGATCTTCATTCGCATAGTAATCTTCATCTTCATTGCAATTCATCTGCACACGTAAATTTGTTAATTCAATCTTTATACTTTTGTTTAAGGATTGTCTTAATTTTTTATAACTATCTTTTCACTCTTGTCAACTATTTTGTGTTAATAAATTTATCTTATAAATAAATATTTGCATAGTAATCTTCATCTTCATTGCAGTTCATCTGCACACGTAAACTTGTTTAATAAACCTTATACTTTTGTCTAAATATTATCCAAATTTTTTATAACTATCTTTATTATTATATTCTTTTACCTAACCTCTCTTTTGAAAAAATTTCGTGTTAATAGATTTATCCCATAAATAAATATTCGCATAGTAATTTTTATCTTCATTGCAGTTCATTTGCCCACGTAAACTTGTTTAATAAACCTTATACTTTTGTCTAAATATTATCTAAATTTTTGATAATTATTTTTATTATTATATTCTTTTACCTAACCTCTCTTTTAAAAAAATTTCGTGTTAATAGATTTATTCCATAAATAAATATTTGCATAGTAATCTTTATCTTCATTGCAGTTCATCTGCACACGTAAACTTGTTTAATAAACCTTATACTTTTGTCTAAATATTATCTAAATTTTTGATAACTATCTTTATTTTTGTATTTATTACCTAACCTCACTTTTGTCAAATTTTGTATTAATAAATTTATCACAAAAATAAATAAATAAATAAATAACGGGCATGTATAAATACAATAAAAACTAATCAAGAACGGAAATTCCTAACGATGTTCAACCTTAACGATTAAGAAAAGTATGGCGATGAAAAAAGAAAAATAACAATAAGAAATAAAAATAAATAGACAGGATGATACGTCAAGGAAGTTGCATTCGCAGGTGCAGAAAGATGCATGCCTGAGCTTGTTTGCCGTTTGCAATAGGTTCGATTAGCAAGAGTTCGAGACTAGGTAAGAGTAATTATCCCTCATCGGTGCTCAAACAGTTTCACAGAGCTTACTGTATCGGTAATTTGAAGGAATTAAAAGGCAACCAATGGAAACCAAAGGAAACCGAGAGGATAACGAGGCACTTGGTGGATGCTAGAAATGTATTTTACTTTCATAAAGGTTTCTGCATTCCTATCTGTCTGAGGATCGGTACCTCTGTTCGATAACACGCCGATAATTCAGGACAAACAACACGAACAATACGTATTAGTCGTGCAAACAGAAGTAAATTTTGCTAACACAGCATGCTTACTATTACTACTACTACTATTACTATTATATACAAGCATATGTATATATATAGGTACACAGAAGTGTACAAGATCAAGATCCTAATCTTTCTTAGCCTGAAACTATCTCTTGATATCGATTCTTAATGGTTTTTACCATTCGGCATAGATCAAACGATCGAAAATGTTCAATCCGTGAAATTATTGCTTCCGAATAAACCTATAAATATTTTATTGTAAATAAAATCAAATAAAAAATTAATCATTTATTAATTAACGTTTAAAATGCAATCTCTGAGGTATAATAATGGTATTATGGTTTTTACGAATCCGTATGTAATCCAATATCTTGAACAATTCTTCTTCTTCTTCTACTTCTTCTTTTTTTTTATGAAATCAAACAAGTATGATGAGAATACGCATGGAATTAAATTCACGCGTAAGTTAATAAAATGAAAATGAAGGGAAGATGAATTTAAAAGAAAAAGAAAAATTGCGGTATTCGAAGTAAGAGGATACCGTTCGAGATACCGGAAGACTTGACACTACCATGATAAAAAAGAAACACTATATATATAGATATATGTTCGAAGTGACTCGACAGAGTTACTATACTGTACCATATACCAAGAAACGATACATAAACCAAGTACCTCGGCATCGTTTCTGCGGCCAAGTTGAAACGAGACGTAAGATGTTCAAAGAAAATAACAGAACCGAGATGAAAAAGTAAGAAATTAAAAGAAGAAAAATAATAAGAAAAAGAAAAAGAAGAAGAAGAGAAAAAGATCCGCAAAAGAGAAACGAAATCTGCCTATGGTTTTCTTCTTTTCCCTTTGCTTACTCCACCCCAACCCTCTTCTAACCACCAACCGCATCAACCAAGTTGATCCTTGCGGTACAATGAAAGAAATAACAAAAGGGGTTTCTACTTCCTTTTAGGCTTTAAAAAAGTTTCATTATTCAGCTAGCAATATTTGCCAACATCCTTCTATATTAAATAATAATAATTATTATTATTATAATTATAATTATAATTATAATGATTTGATGATATATTTAAAATATTAATATGAACGCGTAGTCGAAAGATAATTATCATCATTTTGTATTCATATGAAATTATGAACACTTTAATGGCCGCTCACACAACATGTGCGTGATAGTTGGAACAACCGTTATTTATTTATAACTTTTTATATATTTAAAATGATATAAAATTTAAATTGTTATTAAATTGTTGCTTTTTGTTTTATGTATATTCATTTTTTCGTTAATGACAATAAAGTTGTTTGACATTAATTTTGTAAAAATATTATACCACTGGCCTCTAGCGACGTTCGACTGTATACATGTGCGGCCATTGAAGTGTTAATTTTAACCCGTTATACAGATCCATGTATATTGGTGTTTTTTTTATAGGATAAAGTATAAAAAAATCAAAAAAAAAAAATACGCACGTTTCGATTTCAATTTAGTAACGAGAAAAGTGGAATTTGATGTTATGATTCATTCATCTTCTTTATCACTGTAATATTTATCGGTTAAAAAAAAAAACAAACAAAAAAGAAAAAAGAAAGGAAAAGAGACAGAAAACTCACGGAACGGTAGTTGGTCAGACGTAATATTACGTTTAGCAAGAAAATTGATGTTTCCAAGTCGGACTGATACCTTTCTCCTTTACAAAAACATGCTAGACAGTATCATATTTATTATTATTATTATTAATATTATTATTATTTGGTTTTACTTTCAATGTAACTAAAACTAACGCTATCTCTAATAATAAATCTTAAAATAAAAGATAAACGAGATTTATACAAAAGTCTTATTTTCACTTTTTTCTTTAACAACATTTATCTAAAAAAAAATAAAAAAATAAATAAAATGAAGAAACAAACAAACAAACAAACAAAAAATAGAAATCAGAAATAGATACAACCCATTATTATAATAAAAAACAATTTGTTTCTTTGATCGACGTAACAAAAGATTTTATCTAAGAAAAAAAAAAGAAAACAAGTTTAAATAATAATCGATAAATTGACTTTGGTTTTTTTCCCAATAATTATTTAAAAAATACGAAAAAAAATAAAATGAAGAAACAAACAAACAAACAAAAAATAGAAATCAGAGATAGATACAACCCATTATTATTATAAAAAACAATTTGTTTCTTTGATCGACGTAACAAAAGATTTAATCTAAGAAAACAAAAAATAATAAAAACAAAACAAGTTTAAATAATAATCGATAAATTTACTTGGAGTAGAAGTTCGTAACGCCTCCTCGAATGAGAGAGGATCCTCGAAAATCCCGTTAAACGTTCGGTCCAGGCATTTGATTTGAAATTCCTAGTGATTATGTTCCCATACGTTTCTTCTTTTATCAGTGTTGGTAGATATACGTGTAAATAGTAAATACAATATATTTCTATATAAAAGATATTGTGTACCTAGTTAGAAACATGTATATATATGTATATAAATGTATATATGTATGTATGTACCGCAATCTGCATGGTGCATAATGAAGGAACAGGTACGAAAGACTACGACGAGGCGTTTAAATATGGCCGTTACATCATTTATCTCACGTAAATCGTAGACTTGCATCATAATAAATAAATAATACACACACACACCATGCGTTTTGCTAAAATACATTCCATCTCTTGTAACACGAACTACGTTTAGTGTTTAGTGTCTATAAATATTATTGTATTCTTTTAAACCCCATTGGTTAATGAATCTTTCTACTTTTACGGTGAAAAAAAACAAAACCCCTTCCTTAATTCCTTCCCCCCCCCCAAGAAAAAAACCAAAAAGAAAAGAAAATTCAAAGGTCCCATTTTACGAAATTGAAAAATGTTTCTATCCCCTCTCCTCTACTCCCCACCTAACTGCACGCCCCCACCACTCGATTTAACTGAACAAAATGGCGTGCGTATAAATCATGAATCGGTTTGTTGGTTAGTTTGTTTGTTTTTTTTTTTTGTTCATTTTTGTTCTATCATCGTGTTATATCTATCCTTACGATGCACTCACGTGCATACCTGCTGAGAGATAAGCTGCATTTCCTGTACTCTCCACTTCGGATTAGCGCATCAATGTAATCCAATTTGACGTTAGATGTTTCTTCTTTTTACCTGTTTATGAGTTGGGGGGGAATCGATAAAGAAGATAGAACGATGAGAGAATTTTTGTTCTTTTTTCAACACTTGTAAGAGCAGCAGCAGCAGCAGCAGCAACAGGCCAGAGAGCAAGAAAGTGAATGAGCGCATATACACGGCTACCGCGATTACGCTACCTATCCACACCAACGATTATTTATAAGCTATTTTCACGTTGATGAAGAAAATCAAGTAATCTTTACGTACGTGTGTGGTTAAGTTCGTAAATGAGATATTAAATGGTCTCCCTTTTTTTTTTTAATTTGTTCTATGCAATCTCGTGAACTTACCTGAAACAAAAAGAAAAACAAACAATCAATAATATTTGTCAAACGTTATTTCATTCTATTAAATATTATTAGAATATAATTATTAGGTCTAGCGGAAAATTCTGTCCATTTTGAAAATAAAATAAAATAATAAATTTTTCCTAATTTGAACAATTAATTAATTTAATTACTTTTGAACTCTTGCATTGCAACATGGTGGCAATTTGTATATTCCATTTTAAGAAATGGGGCCTTATCCCTAGTGACGAAAAATTGAACTAATGTTTGTTTAAATGGACAGAATTTTCTGGTAGACCTAATACTATAATATAATTCACAAAATTATTATGATATTAATGTTGCCATAATAATAAATAATTATTTAATATATTCGACAAAATATTTATCATAAAAAATAATTTTGAAAAAGCCCGCTCGTGCTAGCAGCGCACCAATCGTAACAACCGTTCGAACGTCTGCCTATAGCAACGTTTCTTACAATCATCACGTGTTCACAGTCAATCACGTGTTCACAGTCTCATTACGTTTCTACAAGTTTCTACAATCTTTTACGATAAGCCAAACAAAATCACGTGTATATTAAACTTTGGTGATAACTAAGAAGAATAAAATAACAATTGTGACCATTTAAAAGCAAGGTATTCATTTAAACAAACTTATCATATTCATTTAACGTCGTTCGCATCAATCAGTCATTGTATACACCATTCCATTAGGGTCGTCTGCGCGTGTCTGACTCTAATATCGATGCACTTGCTAACTTTAACCTAAGGTCGAGCACGCGCATCAGAATATTTACGAACACATACGAAGTTCAACCATCGTAAGAAAATACGCGGGCTTTTTAAATAGAATCAACTAGTACGAGGGAAGAATTTTGTTGGTTTTGTTTCACATTTTAGTTCACAATATAAATTTTTATAATAACAAATATTTACATTGCAATTGTATAATAGTCAAATATTTGTGTGTTATAATTTGATCAACATTGGATTCCTGTAATCTCTTAGATTTTAAATTATTAGATTATAAAGAGAACAATTATTTTGTTTTGTTTTAAAATTAATTCACAAAATAAATTTGTATAATAGCAAATATTTGTATTGCAATTGTGAAATAGCAAATATTTGCATTGCAATTGTATAATAGCAAATATTTGCATTGCAATTGTATAATAGCAAATATTTGCATTGCAATTGTATAATAGCAAATATTTGTGTGTTATAATTTGATCAACATTGGATTTCTGTAATCTCTTAGATTTTAAATTATTAGATTATAAAGAGAGCAATTATATTGTTTTGTTTTAAATTAATTCACAAAATAAATTTGTATAATAGCAAATAGTTACATTGCAGTTGTGAAATAACAAATATTTGCATTGCAATTGTATAATAGCAAATAATTGCATTATAATTGTATAATAGCAAATATTTGCATTGCAATTTTATAATAGCAAATATTTACATTACAATTGTATAATAGCAAATATTTGCATTGCAATTGTATAATAGCAAATATTTGAATTGCAATTGTATAATAGCAAATATTTGAATTGCAATTGTATAATAGCAAATATTCGTGTGTTATAATTTGATCAACATTGGATTTCTGTAATCTCTTAGATTTTAAATTATTAGATTATAAAGAGAACAATTATATTGTTTTGTTTTAAATTAATTCACAAAATAAATTTGTATAATAGCAAATAGTTACATTGCAATTGTGAAATAGCAAATATTTGTATTGCAATTGTGAAATAGCAAATATTTGCATTGCAATTGTATAATAGCAAATATTTGCATTACAATTGTGTAATAGCAAATATTTGAATTGCAATTGTGAAATAGCAAATATTTGCATTGCAATTCTATAATAGCAAAATATTAGTGCGTTATAATTTGATCAACATTGATTCCTATGAACACACACTTAGATTATAAATTATTGAATTATAATTTTGTATATTAATTTATAATACAAAAAAATTATATTATTTATTATAATCGAGTTTGATGATAAGACCAGATCAGAGACCATGGCTGTGTCAACAACTGTTTTTTTATCCTTCGATTAAATTCAACTTTCGATAATCATAAAAGAGAGTTCTCGTTAACCTTGACATTTCTACGGAACGGTGACCATTCTACCTCTCTCTTTTGTCACGTTTATTTTCGAAAGGCTGACTATATATATATATACGAATGGTAAGAGGAAAAAAGGAATGTGAAAAAGAAAAACTAGTTTGAAAAAATTCTTCGTGAATTTTATTGTTAAATAAAAAAAAAAAAAAAAAAAATAGATAAATAGAAAAATATTAGAAGTTAATTGTAAAATCTTTAACGTCTTTTAATTGTAATAAATGTAACCCTTGAAGTTACTGAACCAGATTGCAGGTGCATGTATCTCTTATCTCGGTCATGGTGAAAAATAAGTGAAGAGAAGCTTGGAAATACCATNTTAAATAAAAAAAAAAAAAAAAACAAAAAGATAAACACAAACACATACGAAGTTAAATCTAAGAGAAGTAACGCCTTTAATGCATAGTAAACGTAACCCTTGAAGTTACTGAACCAGATTGCAGGTGCATGTATCTCTTATCTCGGTCATGGTGAAAAATAAGTGAAGAGAAGCTTGGAAATACCATTACTATACTATACTAAACCCCACAACCACCACCACCACCACTTCCCCTATGGAAATACGAGCTTGCTGTTTTCGAAATTTTCAGTCGTTAAAAGATAAAACCTAAACGAGACACGAGAAGGGAAGAAACCTAAACAGAAAGAAGAAATACACTCTGGAAGGATGAATATTTCTTTGAAATAACTTGATTCCTTAAAAGGTTCTAAAAAAAGGATGATAACCAAAATACCGAGAAACGTCTTAAATACGTTTCTTCTTTCAAGGATTGAAAAAAATGGTTTTACGAAAAGGGGAGCATTTTTTTTAAGGGACAAACCTCTTGCTTCTGAGGTAAAAGAATTTGCATTTTTTATCCTATTTTTTTTTTTTATATTCAATTATTAATAAATATAACTTATTGTAATTAAATTAAAATTTAATTACGATAAATATAATTTATAATAATCATTTTTAATAAAATTAAATAAAATTTAAATATAATAAATTTTATTTAATAAAATTAAATATAATTAAATATAAATTGTAAATATAATTATTATATATAATTATTATAAATATTATTACTAAATATAATTACTAAATATAATTATTATAAATATAAAAATATAATAATATAAATTTTAATCATATATAATATACAATAATAATAATAATAATTTTAAATTTTCTCTGGGTGCAAGGCCCTGGCATGAGGCACACGAAGGCTCTGTTTTCAGGGCCTTCGGAGGAGCTAGGTACCGAGCTGATAAATATAATTACTAAATATAATTATTATAAATATAAAAATATAATAATATAAATTTTAATTACATATAATATACAATAATAATAATAAATATAATATATAATATTATATTATATAATAATAAATATAATATTAATAAATTAAATTTTAATAAAAAAATATATAATAAATTAATATTAAATATAATAAGTATAATTATTTTTAATATTTAATATTAATAAATATAATTTTTGAAATATTGATCAATTTATTCAAATATTTTTACGAATCATAATACAATTATTTAGATATTTATTTAATATATATATATATATTTTTTTTGATATTAAATATTTTATTAAAACGAAACGTGGAAGCATAGATTACCGAAAAGGGTAGGAAGATATTTAGTTTACGTATACCCAACCCCCTTATGAAATTTCATAGCTAAAATAATTTTCAGAAGGATACTCTATCTCTTTTCTCCCATAATGATCCTTTTATTTCTCCTATGTTTCGTTATGCTCGATCGAACACCACACGTGCCAACAACACATGGTAAAATAATATTGCCAAGATGGGCGAATCAAAAAGAAAAAAAAAAAATAATTTCATTTAACGAAACAAAAATGAGTGTATTATTATTTAAACCCATTAAACTAATTTATCTTTCTTTTTTTCTTCCATGATAATGATGAGAAAACTAAATTAATTATTTTAATGATATTTAATTCTTAGGTATTAACAAATTATTTATTACAAACTAATGAACCACCATGGACTTCGTATTTTGTCAAATACGCTGATGTTGTGAACGATCAAAGAGGAATGTCACACTTCAATTGGTTTCTGGGTAATAGTAATTATCATGTATTGAGAACTGGTTGTTTTCCATATATCAAATATCATTGTACAAAACGACCAATGGAGGACCTAAGTATTGACGATAAATTTTTCAAGGTGATCAAGATACTTAACCTTGGTAAGTTACAATTTTTATATCAAATATTAATTAATTAAATATGTCTACACCCTATATCCTTCTTGATATATATATATAAATATAAAAAGAAATATATATAAATAAATAAAAAAAATATATATATAT
>NW_015149057.1:127312-152783 GCF_001465965.1 Polistes dominula | reverse complement strand
AAAAAAAAAAAGAGCAAGTGAAAGCAAAAGTTATCTCGTTTAAACGAGCTACTTGCTTGACTACGCTAGATTTATCTCAATTCTAATAATAATTAATTAATTATTTCTCCAATTAGAGACAAATCTATTCCTCCAACAGGTTTCTTTGCAATCGTGGCTCTCTGTCTCATATACATTGATCACTTGAAATTGAAATTTACATTTGATACGAATAAAATCAATATCAAACAAACAAATAAAAAAATCATCAATTCAACCTTTTAATATAAACATTAATAGAATATTAATCGAACCCTCCTTCCTTCCTTCCTTCCTTCCTCCCTCCCCGCCCGCTTTATTTTATCTGTCATTTTTTGTTGTTGTTTTGTTTTTCGTTTCAAACAAACCTTTAATATACGTCAGGACGAACGTTAACGCATTTAAATTGAACATTGGTTTGTAACATTTCGAGTGGGAGTAATGGTACGGAAAGAGCAAATTGAAAGCAAAGATAGCGCCAGGAGGGAAGCGATATACCGCGAGAAATCTCGTTGGGGAGAGCCAAGAGAGAAAAAGAGAGAGAGAGCCTATTCGACTAGTTTCTTGCTCATGAACATCGGATATTTGTGCTGGTGTGTCGACCTAGTGCATCTAAATATAGAGTCCACCACACACACACACACACCATCGACAAAGACAAACCTACACATTTACTTATATCTTTCTCTTTCTCTAACTTTGTTCTTTTCTTTGATATTATTTTATTCATCCAAAGAAACCCCTAGTGGAGTATCCTCCCTTGTGTACGATTGTCGTTCGCTAGAATAGTTGATTTAAATTCGACTTTTTTGTAACCAAAATAAACTGCATCTGCTGCTGGTACTGCATCTGCATCTGCTGCTGTTGTTGCTGGTTCTGGTGCTGGTGCTGTTACTGTTGCATTTCGCAAACAATAAACGTGCTAAACTTATACTTTTCCTCGTTCGTTGACTTTCAATTTAAATATGTATATATGTATATCTAAATTTATGATTTAAATATAAATAATGTTTATATACGTAAGAAAGAGAAAAGGATGGAGAGGGGGGAGTGGAAGAAAAGGAGATTTTATATTTTTCTCATGCTTACCATGTTGAATATTTGTGTGTGTGTGTTTTTTTTCTCCTTTTTTTTTTGTTCTTTACTGCTCCTATATCGTCGTCGAATGGGCTAGTGTCTAACAACACCGTTGAATAAATCGTGCATGTCTCTCTCTCTCTCTCTCTCTCCGTAGTAATTTCGTTGACTTTCTTTTAAGAGAAAAAGAAAAAAAGTTAAATCCAACTCCTATTCCTTTTCTACTTCTATTACTACTATTCTTCTTCTTCTTCTTCTTCTTTGTCTTCTTCTTCTTGTTTTTCTTCTTCTTCTTCTTCCTCGTAGTAAAGTTGTCGTGTTTAGTTGTTTACACGGAAGATGAATGATATCATCACCGGTGGGTAACACGTAACAGTAGTAAACACAAACTCCGATTGTAGTATAACGCGTGCGCGAGGTTTAAATACTAAACGCGCCTGCGTGAATTTTCACCCGCGTGCACTTATTTTAATTGAAAAATATAAATAATCAAAAAAAATTAATTGTAAGAAAAAAACTCACGTATTATGTGAGTAAAACGTATAAACACAATTCTTGTAAGATTTGAAAAAAGAAAAAACAACAACAACAACAACAATGAAATACAAACAAGCAAATATAAATAAATTAAAAATCAGTTGTACGTAAAGAAAAAATAAACCCAACTCGTCATACGCGGCGCATCCTTTTCATTAGAGCGTTCGTGAGAAGGTACAACGGGGGGAGAGGGCAAACACAACACGCACAACAACAACGTACGCACCGCACGCACACGCACACATACACACATCCGACATACGCGCACAAACGCTGACGACGACGACGACGACGACGACGACGACGACGACGACGACGACGACGACGATAAATGCGTGCACGCACAGAAATTGAGAAGAGAACGCACGTACACACTGTTAAATGGAAACGTATACTTGTTGATGATACAAAACTTTATATTCCTTCCCCGAACCCTCCTTAAAGGATCCTTTTTTTTCTTTTTGCGCGCGCGCGCCAAATTTTTTGTCTATCCTCCCAAATGAATTTAAATGAACTACCTGTACAAACAATACGCGAATACTTTTTGTCCTTAAAAACTTTTCTATTTCTTTTCTTTTTTTTTTTTTTTTCTCTTTAAGAATCGTAAGAAAAAAGAAAAAAAAAACCTTAAAAAAAGTATCACGTGCGAGATAGCAAAGGAACAAGGAGGAGAAGAAGCGGCGGATTTTCAACCTGGCGGACACCGACTGAGCTCTCTCGACCGGCAGGTAGCCGAGTTGGCTCCCCCTCCTCCACAACAACCTCCTCCTCCTCCTCCTCCCTCTTTCTTTACTCCCCTCTTCGTCACCATCACCGCCAACAAGGCGCACCGTTCTCCGTTCCTTTTTCCTTCGACTTGCCGCCCCGTCTTAGCCGCCGGTTTCTCGCACGATCTTCCTCCCTACTTCTCCTTCCTTCTCTTCCTTTTCCTCATCCTTCTACTCCGCTACACTACCAACCACCACCACCACCACCACTACCATCTCACCAACCCGTCATCATTTTCGCGCGTTCACCTTATACTGCGCTCAACTTCTTTCTTATAACACAATATTCTGAAAACACGATACGAAAATTGCGACAGCCCTTCATATAACATAAATTTCATATTATACCTTGAACAATTCCTCGTATAACAGGAATGTTTCGTTTAAATAAGGTTTAGATACGATTTGAAAAGAATTTATATACCGTGTTATAGGATTGTTGAATGTACTACTCGATACACCACCACCACCACCACCACCAACACCCCTACTCTGATCCTTTTTTTTTTATCCATTCTTTTTCTAAATTCTTACTTTTAGGATATCTGAGGAAAATCATCTAGGAATGATTTTTGGTTATTTTTTTTTTTTTTTCGTTAAGCATGGAGAAAAAATAACTATTAAACGTCGAATATTATTAACATTCTCTTTCCGATTTTCCAAATTGTTAAAACTAAATAATAAAAGTTCACCTTGTGTTTAAACTTATGCTTAAGGTTCTATAATTAATGGGACGGTATAACAGCATCCGATAAATCATCTTCTTCTTCCAACAATTCTTCATTGACAGGATCCTTCACAATGGTTTCTTGTGGCAAATATTGATTAACATCTACACTGAAATATTCCTTCCCTGGTGGACTGATCAAGCATCCTCTAACATAAATAAATTCGTCATTATTAATTAGATTGTTTAAGGATTCATTTAAAAATAATGTGTGTTGATTAAATATCAAAATACCTTATAATAATTGCAGTCTGTTTTTTAGGTTTAACGGAATGAATGTCTCTAACAAGAGCTGCAAAATTTTCTTCCAAATGCTTGCTATCCATATCAAGCTAAAACAAATGAAATTATTTATACAAAATTGTTATTATTATTATTATTATTATTAAATTATAATAAATTGTGTTAAACTTACCGTTCCAATGGGACATTGGATTATACCATATTCTTTTTCAAATTTGTCAGGTATAGCATCATACTTAGTACCACGAACAAATTTCTTTACTAAACCTTCAAGATCAGGAGTCAAAGTACCTGAATGAAAATATAATAAAATTTTATGAGTCATCTAATATATATTTTTTCATTTTTAAAAATATAAATACAAACCTCTTTTAGTCGTTGGAAATTTTTTTTTCATTAAACCTCTAATTAATAATAAATCCGGTAAAATATCTGGATGCGCTGCACAGTATTGAAATTCGCTTAAAGATACGTCACCTCCCTAAATGATAAAGAATTAATTTATGAAATAAAAAATAAATATAAATTAATAGAAATAAATATAATTTAATGTGTTATTACCTTAATGGATTTTATAAGATCTTTTCCACCTGCTAAAGTAGCACCTGCCTTCAAAACTTCCTGTACTAAAGAATCTTTTGCACAGAAAGCTAATATCGTTCTGTTTTCATTGTGTTCAATATTATAAGGATAGTCTATGATACGACTAAAAGCCTCTATAAACTTTCCCTTTTTCTCACCCTAAAATAGATTTGCATATAATTAAAATCATTAATAAAATGACATCTATTGTTGTATCAAATATTACAACTTTTCATCATTTACCAGTAAACTAATGTCGAATTTGGCAATGACTTTAGAATCTGGACAATTTAACATAGTTGGATGATGCGTTTCACGATGACACTGCACTGCTTCTTCGATAGAATAAATTTTAGGTGGATGAGACCTAAATAACCATACATTATCAATCGGGCCTGGTTTATTTATTGGCGTGAATCTTTTTCTTTTAACTACTGTAGTTGATTTTCTAGAAATAATTATGAAAATTAAATACATTGCAATTAACATTTGTGTATTTACATTGACAGTTTAATTTCAATGAAAAGAAGTAACCTTACTTTTCTGCTTGCAGCAATTTGTCAATGAATCCAATTTTTTCAATCTTTTCTATTTTCTTTTTGATTTTTTTGGCATCTCGTCTTGCTCTTGTACCTTTTCTTGCAGCATAATCACGTGTTTGGATAATTAATTGACTAGTAACTCCTAGGTTATGTTTCGATGTCGTGCAAAGATTATTTAATAATCTTCCTGCATATATAAAAAACACATATATATGAATAAATAATTATAAGAATTATTAAGACATTGAATTAAACAAATGTCAATTAAACAAATTTCTTTTATAATGTTGTCAAAAAATATCATTATACAATTCATGTATGATCAAAAAATCATATGTGATAATTTATAACAATGCACAATGTTACCACTAAATATTAATATAACCAATAAATATGAATAAATAGCGCAAAGAATAAACACTTTTTCATTTAAAAAATGAATTATTTTAATTAATAAAAAACTAAATATAAAAATCTTACCAACAAACATAAGCGCCATTTTAAATAACTTAGATCACATATGATAAGAATGATAACGTGGTTAAAGATTCGCGACTATCGAAGTGCCATCTGTTGGCACATTTGGACAATTAAAATCATCTACAAATATATAAGCGCCATTTTAAATTACTTAAATTACATATAATAAGAATGATAACGTGCTTAAAGATTTACGAATATCAAAGCGTTATCTACTGACAAATTTTGACAATTAAAATCAATGACAAATCTATCTTTGTAGACATTTAATACAAAATCATTGACGAATTATTCAATAGAATGATATTTGTTTGTTCTCGTTTAAATTAGATTTTAAATTGAAATAAATGAATGAATGTTTTTATTTATCTGTAATTCATTAATTCGATATCGATAATTATCATTACTGAAAGTAAACGTGTAATTTAAAAATGTAAATAATTGTATAAAAAAAGTTCAAAAAGATAATGTGTCAATAATTAAATAAAAACGAAATATATACACGTTGAAATTCAACAGATTGAAAGTTAAAACAAATCATTCGAACTAAATACATTTGTTATTGTTTCTATTATTTTTTTTAATACAATATTGAGATTGATATTTAATAAAATGTTTAAATAAAATTTTACATCAATTTGATACATCGAGTTACCATTATGTATAATATTTAAACGAATGCATTATCATTCGCACGAAAATATTAAATGTAATTTTCTAATAAGTTGAATAACAATTTTAACCGGGTAAATAATATAAATATAAAATCGAGAGAATAGTAGGAAGCTTAATACTAAATTAAGATTCAATAAGCGAATAAAATTAGAATAACTGACCTTAGGAACCGCGCTTATGATACAGCATTATTCGAATAAAGATGGCTACCGGAAGTAGACGTCACCCGTGCCAACTGCCAGCCAACTAGGCTCGATCGAGCTACATATCCAGTGAGAGGAATAGCATTTTTCACTGTCTAAAAGAAACATTTTCATCCCTTTTTTTCATATATTTGGTACGTCCAATTTATCAAAATATCAATTAATTAGTGTCATATTATAAATATGCATTTTTACTTTCAATTTGTCTAATGTTTTCTCCTTAAAAATCACAGTGGTGTGTGTTAAAGAATAATGATCGAGAGAGTGTGTTATATTGTCAAAGAGACTTTAATTCAACATGCACTTACTCTGTATTGCATAGTAAATGTTTTATCATTGTCTCGAGTAATTCTTTGTTAATCAACATTATCTTGATTACTCTTTAATTGATAAATCATTTGTAGAATAAATCTATGTTATTTTTTTTTGTCTGTTTCTATTAAAATTTGAGATTTAATCGATCTTTCATATCTTTCCTTTTAACTTCTTTCTCCAATCAAGGTTGCATGATATTTACAAAAAAAATGCTCACAATAAACGTCATACTACGTCGATTATGTACATATAGAATTGTGTCTTGTTATCTTCCTTTGTTGCAGAGTCATTCGTTATTCAAGGTATAGTCAAAGTAATACTAACTAGCACACAAATATGTTTCTGTGGGACTGGTTCGCAGGAGTTTTAAGTTATCTCGGTAAGTGGATTATTTTAAATGACATTTAAATTTGTTTTCTTCATTTAAAGAAATATTTCATACAATTAATTCTTCTTCTGTTATAGTAATTTCATTTATAATCTATAAACAAATATTTGTTTTAGGGCTATGGAAGAAAAGTGGCAAACTTCTGTTTCTTGGTCTGGACAATGCAGGCAAAACTACATTGTTACACATGCTTAAAGATGATCGTTTAGCTCAACATGTACCTACACTGCATCCAAGTAATTTATTTGACAATTATTCATTTGATTATATTCATCAAAGTGTGATCTTTGTTTTTTAATAAATTTTTTGTTTATTTTTCAGCATCTGAAGAGTTGTCCATCGGCAACATGAGGTTCACTACTTTTGATTTAGGAGGACACACTCAAGGCACGTCTTTCTTTTACTTCCAAACATGACTATAGTTCTTCTCTTACATAATATTTTTATGTGAAATAAATAATCTAAGAAATGATCATTTGTACAGCTCGCAGAGTATGGAAAGACTATTTCCCAGCAGTAGATGCCATAGTATTTCTCGTAGATGCAAGTGATAAATCTAGATTAGCAGAATCAAAAGCTGAACTTGATGCACTCTTAACCGATGAACAACTCAGTGCTTGTCCAGTTCTTGTATTGGGTAACAAAATTGATAGGCTGGATGCTGCATCAGAAGATGAACTTAGAAATTTCTTTAATCTTTATGGTCAGACTACTGGCAAGGTATTATAAACGTAATTCTAACATAATATGTTTATTTAACCCCTTGTGCTATGATTTAGTACGTTGAGTTGCATACCATTTACAAGTATTTGCAAATAAAACTTATGCTTCTTATATTTTGCCCATAAGATTTGCTAAAAGTCTTACAACACGTTGTTATAGCATAGGGGTTAATTTGGTTGCTACGAATATTTATTTATAATAATTAAATATTAATGTTTCAGGGTAAGATTCCACGTAGTGAAATACCCGGACGTCCATTGGAATTATTTATGTGCTCTGTGTTAAAAAAGCAAGGTTACGGCGAAGGCTTCCGTTGGCTCGCTGAGTATATTGACTGAATGCACATAATAATCGAAACATTCTGATTCCTAGCAGTTTAACTCATTTCCCTTTCCTCTGTTTAATTGTGGATAAAGGTATTCGTAATAACAATAGGTACATTATCCTTAAACATACTAAACAGTGGGAAAGGAATATGTTTAATGCTACAAACTGCAGTAACAGATCCAAGACAGTGCACATAAGAAAGAAAAGACGAATTATTCTTGGAAAACTTAATGTAACGAGCAATCGCGATAGGACTGATTTCTTTGATATAATAATATCGTATGGGTGACGTATATGTTCTTTAATTTACGTCTTGGCAAGAGATGTTTTAATTCCATACAAATTTCTTGATTTATTCATTATTCAATTAATATATTATTAGATCCATGAACATGCTGAACATCAATCTGAACAATTTTGATAAATAAAAATAATCAATATTGTAATTGCAAAGTCTTCTTGCAAATTTTTTTCTTCATTCTATTGTGACGACGTTGTGGTATTTAAATTAAATTTTTTGGTTGAAATTATTTTCTTTATATATATATATATAAATATTAAGATACAATTTATATTATTTAAATCGGGAAGCTTGTTTTCTTTTTTTATTATCTATTAATCTTGTGCTTCTTTCATCACTGTTACTTGATTTTTTTTATTAATTTGGTAACAGACATCTCCCAACCCACACCCTTTTAGTTTTAGTCTTATGTTAGTTTCACATTTTAATGAAAATATGAAACGCGCGTTTGAGGGAAAATTATTTAATTAAAAAAAAAAAAGAAAAAGAAAAATGTGCAGAATATGTATATCGCGTGCTGTGAATTTTAAACTGTGAAATGTAAAAAAAAAAATACAGGAATATTATTTTTCTTGTCACATTGTACATGTTATGTAACGTTGCTTCTTTTTGGTCGCTATTCCAAAATGATTGATCATTTATTTGAAATCTCATCGAAATAAAAAGAAACAATATTTAGACGTTTAAAACGTTCGATTGTTAATTTGTAATTTATTTTTGTATATGCAGGTAATGGGGGCGGGGGCCAGGGGGGGGGCAAGGGGAAAAAAAGAAAACAACTACCGCATAAAAAATAAAAACGCGATTTCATTTTAAAATCAAAAATCGGATTTAATATCCGATACCTTGTAATAAATCTTTTCAAGTTCTATAAATCAAGGTTTCTCAAATTGTTTTTGTTATACAACACCATCCCATTTAATCGAGCAAATATTTTCCCCGAATTTAAAACATTTGCCTATAATAAAATCATAAATAACAATTTATTCGAAAAGAACAATGTTTTGGTATACGTAGAAAGATAATTTTACCACGTATTATTAAAAGACAAACAAAAATGTACCAACTTTTTTTAGTTTTGTTAAATTTTCTACAACCCTGTATGGGTATTCGCGAATCACGCTTTGAGAAGCCCTGCTAGAAATCAAAAATTCATGGAAACATTACGAGAAAAGATTTTTTATGTATTGGTACTGTGTAGTTATAAGTACTTATAATGTTTTCGTCTTCATTTTACACTAATAAAACATATTGTTTATAACATACAGTTTAGATCTGTGTATGAACCTTTATCGTTTAATTATTTCATCTTTTTTTTCTCTATATCTTTTCTTTTCTAATTAATTATATATATATAATCGTGTTTCTTTTTCCTATTTTATAAAATATATCTTTAAAGTTGTACGAAATTATAATCGTCAATAATTTTGTATCTATCTTCTCGGTAATGCACTAAATCATCCAAAAACCGTTTACTACTTTCATTATGCAATTTTGTCAACACCGGTGGTAACGGAGTTATACCAGCTGTATTTGCCAAATCATCGTAATATTGACCTTGATCAACTCCCATCTGATGAAAATGTTTTTTATTTAATCCATTTTTAATACGCTTTTCCAATTCCTTCGATTCTTCTTCCAACATTTTTGTCTTCTCTGGAAATGTTTTCTCTCCGTGCCAAAAACGTTGAAGAAATCGTACCTTTTTTTTTTTTTTATATACAAATTTCATTGTGAATTATATATTTATGTAATTAATAATAATTAAATAATACGTACCTGCAAATCGAACATACTAAATGCACAAACATAAAATGGTAATCCTACGATAGCAAGAGTAGGATTTTCAATAGAAACAAGATGTTTCCAAAGTGGAGTTACCATATTGGAATCAACCCGAACTCCACATTTTTCCGAAAGAAATGGAAAACTGTATTTGTATCCTATAAAAAATGAATTTAAAAATGATATACGAATTAATAATTTATTTCATTCATTATAAACATTACTTACCTGTACAATAGAATATAACGTCGACAATTTCTTTACTACCATCTTTAAAAATTGCATCGTGTTCGGTCAATTCTACGACGTCTGTTTTCTAACGTTAACAAAAGAACAATAACAAAATTAGAAAATATTTCATTGTAGAATATAATGTCTGTGTGTGTGTCTGTATGTATATATCAATTTTAGAAAATTATTTAAACAATTAATTAAAAATTACCTGAACCACGTTATCGGGAAATTGAGTTAGTATCGTATCTTTTGAATGATGACTTAAAATTACGCGTTTTGCTTTCGTTGATATTTCAAGTGCTAAATCCATGCCTTTAAAACAAAAACAAAAAGTATAACTGATTAAACAAAATCAAAGTTAATTATATTTAAAAATTAAATATTAATTTACCAGAAGGACCAGCACCAATTACAATGACAGTTTTATCATTAAAAATGGTTGGTACTCTGTAATCATGACTGTGCAGTTGATTTCCTTGAAAAATATCTTTTCCTTTTAAATTCGGTATAAAAGGTTCGAAATAATGACCATTGCAAACCATAACTGCATCGAATGTCTCACTTTGAACAATATTATTCTTTAAATCTTTGACCTTGATCGACCATTTACGATCACCCGAGATCGGTTCTACATATTCGACGTTATGAAGAAACTGAAAAAATAATTCGAATAATTTGTTATTATGTTTTCATTTTTAATGAAATATCTTTGTCACAATTATTTTACTTACGCGAATGTATTGTCTTAATTTAAAATGATCGCAATAAGAATTAAGAAAATTAAGTATTTCATTGCGTGTTAAATAACTCTCTGTTCGATCTGGTATCGGAAAATCAGGAAACCCCATTACTTCTTTCGGCAAATTCGTCCTAAATTGAAATATTTCGATCATGTTGGTTTTTAGGATAACTGTATTTTATTTTACAGTAAATAAATAATTTAAATTATCGAAAATAATGCGCTTTTTTTTTTTTACAGAAAACAATCGGTATTAATACTTGGAAACAAATATGCTTCCAGTGAATTTTTCTTTTTAATATCTGTTATAAAAAATTATGTATTAATATTTTTGACAGTATGTAAAAGTTTAAAAAAAAAGAAACAGACGTTTTATATAAAGTACAATTATCCTATAAATTAATATTACAAATTATTCACAACAATTTTCATGATTTTTTTCTATAGCATCAAATGTTTACCTTAAACTTTTATACATGCTGGTATGAATCGGTAAATTGTATCGATCCAAACCGGTTTCTTCTCTGTAAACCCAAGTACCACCGATTTCTTCAGTTTTCTCATAGCAAACAACTTCATCTTCGTAATTACCGGAAGTGAAATGTCGTAGAGCAGCTAAACCTGCCGATCCTGCACCGATTATCGCAAATTTCATCCTTGGAATGAATTAATCTGTTTACAAATTTCAAATTATAATGTTGCAATATTTTAACGTTTTGCAAACTAAGTATAATATCAATCTATCTATCTTCCAATTTACATGAAAAATCAATTTTTCAAAGTACCGTGTAAATCGAAAATAAACCAAAATTTACATAATGAAATTTCATGAAAACTTTTCTATATTATATTCATATCATTAATAACTTTTCCAGAATATTTTTAAGTTCTATAGAAAAAGAGAAAATTTCTTTTTGTTTTTTTTTAAATTTAATGCCAGATTATTATCAATCGAATGAAATAAAGTACCGTGCAAATCACTTGCACTTATGCAATATATATATATAATATTTGATTTATAAATTAATATTAAATATATGAAATAATTAAATTTGTCAAATGAACAAGATATATAATATAAAATAATAAATATAACTCGATTTGCAAGACAGACTGTTCGACAAGGAACTGATTAAAGAAATGTGAAAGGTAGATAGCACAGATACTTTGCGAATGAAAGGCAAATATTTACCTTTTTCTTTTCTTTTCCTAATTTTTTTGCACTAGTAAAATAGAACGCCGAATAGAAATAAATACATACGTACGTGCATAAAAAAAATCTTTATGTTTACACTATAAATAAATAAATATATATATATTATATTACTTATAATATATAATAAATGAATTTGTTTGAAATAGAAATTTTGTGAAATTCGTGAAACACTTGACACTCGTATCGAAAGGTCTAAAGCTGAATAAGTAAGCACGATGAAAGAAACATTCTCTAGTCAAACTCATTGTACAGAAAGTGGAAGTATATCTTAAAAAAAAAAAAAAAATAAAACTGATATTGATAACGAGGTCGACGTGTTTACCATAAAAGAGAGAAACACTGATGATTTTTGATATAAGAATTGCTAGTAATCTCAATTCTGACCTTCGATCTTCCATATTATGTTTAATTCTTTCTCAATTTTTCTTCATTTCAATTGTGAATTTATTTATTTATTTATTTCTTCTTTTATTATATTGATTTGAAAAATGTGCATAAATTGTTATAATTTTGTATTACAAAATTAAAGAACAATTCTAAAGAGAGCATTGTAAAATGCAATTAATTTGATCTATAAATAATAATAATAATAGGCATATAGTTTATATAAATAATCGTTAACAATATAATAATTATATATAATTAAAAAAATGAACATTTTATTAATACTTTTTAAAAATAATTACATCTAATTTCGTATTATTTCATTTACAAATAATCTATTAATTTTTCAACAGTAAAATAGCACTTCCCTGTGACATTATTTATAAATAGAAATACGTTTTGACGATAAAAAAAAAAAAATACATATATTTAGAACTATAAATGACATCGCACATTTTGAATATTTTTTTTTTATAAATTTTTAATTATGCTTTGATAAGAAAAATGCACATTTAGAATGATGTGTGGGACTAAAAAAAAAAAATACAATAAAATCGAGAACAATAATGATTGGTTTTGTTTTCTGATAAAACAATAAATATATATATATATTTATACATATGTGTATATGTATGCACATATATTAACATATCATATATACATATGTACATAAGTATATACATACATATACATATATATATATATTGTTATATCTTCTTTTATATTTTATATTTTAATTTTCCAATTTCCATTTGTTTCTATATCGGGTATAAATTTTCAATTGCTACTTTCGTATTATTTTATTCACAAATAATCTATCACATTTAGACTATAAAATAGAATTTAATTGTGACATTATTTGTAAATAGAAATAATTTTGTACAATAAAAGAAAATATATAGAAGCATATGTGATATAGTAAAGTTATGGTCGTAATTTGTTTGACCAAATTTTCATATATCCCTATTAATATCTGTAATTACGTTTCGATAAAAAAAAAGAAAATGTACATTCAGAATTATGCATATAATTTGAAAGAAAATCCATTTAAAAAAAAAAAAGGAAAAAAACCAGGGATAATGATGATTATTTTTCTTTTTTCGATAACGTAATAAATATAATATACATATATATATCTTATTTTACCTTTTAGAGTAAATTTCGGATTCCCATCTGTTTCTATATAGCATATATAATTGCATAGCTACTCTTGCATCTTCTACAGAATCATGTTCGCCTATTTGTATTTCTATTCCTAAAAGTTCTAACGCTAATCTCTTTAAACTAGGAGTTTTCGATTTAATGATGTCTTTAAATAGTTTATATCTTGATGTGTCCCTTAAGTTTCTACAAGGATGCGATAAAAATAACACTGCTAAGTCATGTTTTAAAGCATGACCAACTAAAATCCTTCCTTTTAACATTTCTGCAACTTCCTTTTGTACGGTAGCAAAATCTTCGCCACTTTTCAAATGATGCGGATAAATACCACTGACCGCTGTTCTATAGTCTTTGATTCTCTCTCTTGGTTTAACATATTTGTCATAAAGACAATGACCAAATTTATTGACAATGGATACTCTAGCAACCATACTTTCTCTTCCATCGCCAATTCCAACCATTTCGCAGTCCATTGCAATAAATTTAGTTATTTTCTTCTTATTCTCCGCCATGTCAGGATCACAATTGACAATTTTATTCATCGCATTACCCTATGGAAATAAATGTCTTATTAATTGTTCATGATAATGACTTAAGATTAATAATCTTTAAAAAAAAAAAAGAAAAGACAGAGATACCTGATTGAATTTTCTATATTTCTGAGGTTTTTTGAAAAATTCAGTAGTTGAATTATTATTCTTCTTTTTATCACGATTTAATTCTTCTTTATAGATAATATCTTTATATGTCTCCCAATTAGAACCAGAAGCTGAACGTTTAGTCTTTGGTTTGATAGAAGTACCAGTATTTTCTTGATTCCGTTCCATAAATTTGTTTTTTTGATATAACATATTCAGATCATTCATATTTTGATGTAGTTTTCCTAACCTATAAGGTAACATATGTATGAAAACATATAAAAATAAACATACTAGTATAGCAAACATGATAATAATTTATAAATAATTGATTAAATTAAATTAAATAAATATATATTTTTTTTATTTATATTTATATTTATATTTATAAGGAAAAAAAAAAGAAAAGAAAAGATATATAAATGAACTTTTATTATATAAACGAATACTGAATAGGTTATTCACTTGTTCATGAAATAAACATACTTTATAATATATAGAAAAAAGAAAACACACAAGAGAAATATATTAGAAAAAAATTGGAACAATATTTACGTTAGCATAATGTAATTGAACAAGCCGTAATTTTTAACTGGTTAAAATTTGGTTAATTTATTAGAATATAGAATAAAGATTTAAGATGCGACACCTACTTATATTTTTCTTTCACTAAAAATGAAAAAAAAATCACCTTGAAACTTGTTATGAATATGTTAGTAATAAACAAAATGTATTAATTATTTTAATTTCGTTTTTATATAAACTTTTGCATACCTTTTTAATAAGGTGTTAATTAATACAAGAAAGATTGCAATAAGAATAAAAATAATCATGACGCGAAGTCAACACTACACGTCTTCTGTTAACATAATAGAGATATAGTTTATTTAAAACATGTATATATCGCTTTATGCAAGATAAAAAAACCCTAGACAAGAGTCACTCAACTGGGAACTTTTAAATTTGTTTCATAACCTAGATTATAATGCAATTGAGTATAAATCATTTTAAAGAATATGTAGTAAAAAGGATAATAATAAAAAAAATGCAATTTCATATTAAAAGAATTAATTATCTACAAGTAAACATAACTAGTACTAAAGATTTTAATTTAAATTCCAATCTGATTCTCAGAGAACAATTAGCACATCTCTTTTGTAATAATTATATTAAAATTACATTACTATTGTGTTTACTATTGTACATATATGTTCCAATTTAAATTATTATCTGTAACGTGAATGTATACAAATATCTTTTTATACATTTGTAAGCTTTATAAGCTTTCTATACATATATATTTAATCTTATAAAGTATTTAATAATTATACAATGCAATAATATACATAAAGCACAGGATAAGTATTTAATACATTTTATGTCTTTTATTTCATACTTTATTCCCACGCTTCGGTAACTTTTAACGAACTTAATCGTTCTTCAATTGTTATCATTTTTGCAAACTTTTCGTTCTTTTTATTCCCAAAAAGAACACCAGTACGTATTTTTGGGATATGTTTCATGTGTCCAGAAGATTGTTCAAGAGTTAAATAAGGATGTCTTAAAATCAACATATTTCTTTCTTCTCTTTCAAAATCATGCCTTAATTTTAACAAATCTTCAAATTTAGGTTCCCATACTTTACGATATTTCCTGTAACATTAAAAGAAACAAATTAATATAAATAAATTAATTTTAACATCATATCTTTTTTTATCATAGGTTACATTATATTTATAAATAGTTGATAAATAAAACACTGATATTTACTCACCCTCTGAATCGATAAGGCAATATTTTTTTATTTTTTAATAAAAATGCAGTAAGTCTCATAATTAAAGTAATAACAAAAACCTGACACTTGACAAATTATAATAGAATCTTTTCTTTTCAAAGATGCAGTTTGGTATTCATCTGATCTAGTGATAATTAAAATTACTAAATTACTTGTACTACTCTAGATGACTACTAGACGGCAGCACTTTCGAATTTGGCCCCCGACACGCCATCTGATTGCCATTTTTAATATTATCAGTCCGCTACATGCTTATAACCAAAATGTGAATACTATTCTATGTATGTTTTATTTTCTAACCTTTATTAGTTTTCTTTTACTGCACTGTTCTCCTGATATACTGTTGACGTACTAAAAAACAAATGTGTAAAAGTGTATTTGTGTTTAAATTAAAAATGATCCTTTGACAGTTCAAAGAAATAATTGTGAATTACAAGTTAGAGAATAAGGAATGAAAATGACCACATTAAATTATTTAGATTTAGACATTAATAAACTTTTCGAGCAACATACGATCAAAGAAATAGAGGAAATTCAAAAGAAAATTCAACTAGAAAGTGACCGTAAGAAGATTGAATTACGTACTCTAGTTGGGTAAGTTTATTTTATCAATAATTATTTATTGGTTAACAGTACGCATTATTTATTATTATTTTAATTTCATTCATAAAAATTTGGTTTCTTTTAGAGAAAGATATCGTGATTTGATATTAGCTGCTGACACTATTGGAAAAATGAAATTTACAGCAGAAAGAATAAGCTTAAGAATATCACAAACAGAGGAGAAATTTCGAGAGTTACAAGAAAAGTATCTTATTGGTTTTAAAACAGACTCCGTTGAAAATCAACCTACCAAGTATAAATTAATATTAATTAACATATACTATATGCATATAGAATTTAATTGGAGATTTGTATTATTGAAACTAACGTGTTGCAGGAAATCTGAAGATATAGCTACAGTAATCATTCAAATAAAAATATTAATGGATATTCCAGAATTTATTTGGTCTAATATAGAAAGTCATAATTTATTGTACGCCACACAATTATTTATTTTAGCACAACATATAAAATATAGATTAAAATTTGAAATAGGCAATGAAGAATTAGCTGTAAAATATCCAATAGTATTTAAACAATGGGATATTATAGGTCAATTTAAAAATATTATATTAAGAGAATGTGATATGATATTGCGATCATGGAATGTATCAACTGAGGTAAATAATTATAATTTTGTATCCATTTAAAACATTATTTTATATTAAAGATGAATTAATACTTTTGTATTTCAGAGTGCAGCAAATTGTTTAGCATCGCTCATACTACTTAACAAAACTTCGTATAAGGATTTATTAGAAAAATTAATATTCACAAGATGTCGTGCTGTCGAATCTATAATCAAGGATGAAAATGATTATAACGTTAAAACGAAAATAAAACTTTGTATAGAAATGTTAATTCATACTATTACATTAATTTATGCTTGCTTTATAAGTAGGTATATATACATATATATTTATATAAAATATAAAAAGAATATGTTTTTAATAAGAATTTCTTTATTTCAGCTGCTGGAAGTAAACATGAAGGATTGGTTTCACAGTATATTGATGCAATAAAAGACGACAAAGTATATTCGTTACTTTCAAAGATCGATGCTAATAAAGATTTGATAGAGAAATATTTATCATCTGTTATAACGAACGAGAAACCATTTTCACAAGAAGGAGACGATAAGTTTTCTATAACAGATTTACAAGAATGTATTAAAACGTGGTTGAATTGGCTCAATGAATTTTGTAATACAGAAGTTGACAAGTTATTTCAATTAATAGTTTCTGTAAAAGGTTTGTACAGTATACGAGAAGAGGCAGTTGGTATTAATTTACCAGAAAATTGGAAAATCATATGGGAGGATTTTGGTTTACCAAATATAAGTTATTGGTTGGAATATTTCCAACCACTTTTAAGTAAAAGAGCAAAGAGTATGTATCGTTTAACATTCAAATTTTATACGTCAATTATTTTATTTTATATACATTTGTTTCTATATAATAATATATTTTCAGGTATAATACATGATAAATGGATGGAGAGTATACAAAATTTGAAATCTAATATATCAAATATGTTAAACAAAGTAACTCGAGAAAGATGTGAATTTCCTGAACACGATTTACGATGGTTCGTTTGGAAAGATTCTCCAAATGACATACCACAGAAATTAACGCACAATACTGGATTAGATGGCAAACGATCATTATTGATGAAAACTAAAGGATATTCTCCTAACGTGGTACAAATTTGTGAAGAATTTGACAATAGTTTGTACGAATTACTTTCGGATTTGGAACAGTATTTATACAACACCGTATGCAATTTAAATATCAAAGATAATTTATTATCTAAAAATATATCGGTAATACCCAATACCTTTTCTGATCGAGCTGAAATTCAAGAACATTTGCAATCGGTTAGTACAACTATGATTGAAGATTTTATCAAATATATTAAAAATACTTACATCAATAACAATCATAATCATCAAGAAATAAATACGATAGTATTAGCAAGACTTCTTATGGCATTCACTTCGTTATCACCGAATTTAAACAAATGTTGTAATTTATCCAAAGCAACTGGATTATCTATAATCAATACCAAATGGCAAATTATAGTTGATACTCTTAAAGAGGAAAGTATTGCCATATGGTCTGTTTGGGCTAATATTTATAGAAATAAATTGTCCGATCACAAAGAGAAATATATGTCGAAAGAATTATTTGACGGATTTAAAATCAAATCTGTTCTATCCGATTGGGAAAAAGTTATAATAGAAGAAGAATCTGGAGATGGTAAAACATTGAAGACCGAAATATTAGTGCCACATCAACCTTCGATAATGCTGCAGAAATTTTTAATGGCAGTTATTAAGGATTTAAATAAAATTATACCTCACACTATTCCTAAGTAATTATTAGAAATATATATTTCAAACAAAATGACATATATATATATATATATGTATTAATGATTGTATATACATTTACAGAAAGGTACTTCATGAGATTATTGAAGCGGTAGCATCAGAGTTGTTTGATTATTACCAAGCTACATCAAACATTGTAAATCTTAAACAGAAACAAGCATTACAAATAGTATTCGATATTAAGTATTGTACTTTACTAATGGTACCAAGAGAAAACAAACATTTAAATGAAATGTCATCGAAAGCGATAGACAGTGCACTTTCTAAGATAGATCCATTTGATTATAATGTTATTAATCCATTCCTTCATACAAACGTAAAGAAAAGTGTTCTAAGATCTTTGGTAATTATATTAAAACATTTTAAGAACTAATATAAATTTAAAAAAAATGATATTAAATAATGTTTTTTCTCTTGCAGCTTTTGCTTGGAAATTTAATACCACATTTGGAACAACTTCATTCAGTTCTTGGAGCACGCAGCGAATACAATGCTGGAGAAGGAAATAAATTAGATTCACCTGCATTGCTTGCATTGTGTACAGGTGCACCATGGTTCCCTCCTCTTGCCATAACAGTTCCTATGAGAAATTTATCTCTTGTAACAACAATACAAGATAAAACTCAGGTAAATAGAATTATTTATAATTTTATGTTTATTATTTATTCTAATTTAATATGTGCGTATATTTTATTATTATATATCTTATTTTGTGTATATATCTATATATCTTCAGATCAACCATTGATTTAAGTACGTCTTTTTATAAATACGGTAAGAGAGACGTTGTGCATGGTGTGATCATATTGTTTTTCTATAACTATTTTTATTATTAATACAACATTAACATAATTGCATTGATATACGTATATATACATATTTTTTTTTTTTTTAACAATCAATTATGTTTAATATTAGCGGAAGAAAGTACCAACAACGAAGGATAACACAAAAACCGAATCGACTGGATCTACTATAAAATCAGGTGCAGCAGCATTTTTTGGAGCAATGGGTTCAGATTGGTTCAGTGCGAGTTGAATAACAAATATAAATTTTATTTATTTATAAATATACATATAATATAATATAATAAATAAAAGAAAATATATATATATATAATATAAATCCTTTTGTAAAAGAAGATGAACTTTGTGATATAAAAGATAGATAAAGGTATATATATATATTAAATAAATATTATTATTATTATTATTATTATTATTATTATCATCTGTTAATATTATTAATCAATTTTATATTCCATATTTTATTTTGTAAATAACAAGTATTCAAATGTTTAACAGATCGCGCGCAAAATAGTTGTTGAAAATTCCGCTAGATGGCGCCAGCCCGTCTGATAAGTAGCAAGCACGTGAGGATGTCAATCTAGTTGTTGATAGCAGTTAACAGAGGTTAAACGAAGATGGTCGAATGGGTCCATCCGTGGTTATATCGGTTGTGAGACGCGCTTGTTCTCGTTCAAAGGAAAATCAACAAGGCGAATCTGTCCAGCTTAAAGAATATCGACGGAAAAATAAAAATCATCGGAATCATCAAATGGTGAGTTTATAATTATTCAATCATTATTATACACATATATTTATATTTATTTATTTATTTAATTTTTTTCAACGTCAATACTGCGTTCGTCTATATTCGGGCATTTAACTGTGCTATAAACACTTGAATTTCGGCAGACGCGGTATTTTTGAAAACAAATGAAAGATCCACGTAGAATGATAAAGAATGAAACAACGATCAATTGTTTTTTTATATGGAATTATTTAAACAAATTGTTCACATTATCTATCCACGTGTATATCTTTGTAATTGCTATCTAATCTATCGACGTTACAATCGAGTATTATTTCGAAATTCCCGCCTCGCGTTCGATTATTATGCACTCGAATGCTAGCATGCGTATTTAACTTGTACGCATATGCGTTTCTCTCTCTCTCTCTCTCTCTTTTTATCTGTTTCTTCTTTCATTATTATATATACATATAATATTTGTGAAAATGTATAAATACTTATATAGATTAAAACTTTTCACGTTTGTAGATTAGATTAATGAAACATTTTATTGTAAGGGACAAAAAAAAAATGATTACTGATAACATAGGTATAACGAACGTTGTTGTTGTCGTGTTAATAATAAAAATAACAAATTATTTTTACGAACGAACGAAAATACAATGATAATAAAATGAAATAAATTGCCTATAAAAAATTTGTCAGATATATATAAATATAAAATTAATATAAAAATGATTACTGTTATTTTGTATTTAATGTTAATTTTGTTGTTTTTTGTGAACGAATGCCAATCGGGTTATACATACATTTACTTATTATACTGCATTTTATCAAAAGAAATTTTCTCAATTTAATGTATCACATTGTAACTAGCGTCATCTTCTTCTTATCTTTTTTTTCTTTTATTTTTTTTCCTTACTGAACGAGAAAAGAAACGACGACGACGACGACGACGACGACGACGACGTTAAAAGATAATCTATGTTAAAAAGACGCTTTATCTAATCGGATCAAAAATTCGATTGATCAAATTTACTCGATGAGTGTAATAAATAAAAAAAAAAAAAAAGAAAACATATCACCAATCATATATTAGTTACGCACATATCTTGTGTATAGAAATTTGGTAATATAAATAATCCCTAGTAGCACAAAATATTGTTAAATTTTATAATAATAATTACATTGTAAATTGTATTGTAATTGTATTGTTAATTTATAATAATAATAATAATAATAATAATAATAATAATAATAATAATTGGTAATATTTAATATTAACAAAATTATATTATAAATAATCCCTAGTAGCACAAAATATTGTAATAATAATAATTATATTAATTATTATAATAAATTTGTAAAATTTAATATTAAAAAAATTATATTATAAATAATCCCTAGTAGCACAAAATATTGTTAAATTTTATTATAATAATAATAATTAATTGTAATTGTATTGTAAATTTGTAATATTTAATATTTAAAAAATTGTAATATAAATAATCCCTAGTATCGCAAAATATTATAAAATTTTATAATAATAATTAAATTGTAAATTGTATTGTAAATTAATAATAATAATAATAATAATAATAATAATAATAATAATAATAATAATAATAATTTGTAATATTTAATATTAAAAAGACATTAAATCTCTTTTTAATATTAACACATGTATTCAATATTTTTTCAATATTTTGTGCCACTAAGGAGGATAATGTCAATTTCAAATTAAAATCTGAAATTCAAATTTTAACAGATTGGAAAATAGGAATTTGTTTTTTTTCTTTATTTTCTTTTTTATAAAAAATAAAGCTTTCATTATCAAATTAAATATTGATTCGTGTTAGGATTTAAATAAATATGTGTGAAATTTTGCATGACTTTTTCTTATTTTTTAAAAACAAAACTTCTAATTTACGTCATGGGGTAGTTTGGTGGCGCTGCGATTATTGAAAAAAAAAAAAATAAAAATGGATTATTCATATTAAATTTGTAAAGATTAAATATATTATTAATATTTAAATGAAGATATAATATGTTACTATTAATAAGAATATGATTAATGGAAATAACAGGTGTCGATGAATGAGAATGAAATATAATAGAATATTTAATCCAACATTTATAATCCGATCAAAATATAAATTCATATTTTTTTTTTTTTTAGAAGACGTCAGCGATGCTACCTAATTACGTAATCAAATGAAATTCTTCTTCATTTAAATATTTCATTTTGTTTCATTTTATTTCATTTTACTTTATTTTACTTTATTTTACTTTATTTTATTTTATTTTTGTTTGTTTGTTTGTTTGTTATTACTGCCATTTTTTATTTCTTGTAATTAGCAAAGAATAATTTTATTAATCATCATGAAAGAGTTCAAAAGATCAAGAAATTGGAGAGTCAGTCTTTTAGGCACGCGTTTTGAATTAAGAAATTGATGTATTTTAATAATCTTAATTTATTCAACCACAAAAGATCACATATACATAATATATTTACACACTTAAATAAACATATATTTTTTTTTTTTTAACTTGTCTTATTTTATCACAATATTCGGGGATTTATTCATTTCTCTCTCTCTCTCTCTCTCTCTCTCTCTCTCTCTCTCTCTCTCTATCTATCTATCTCTATCTATCTATCTTTTTTTTTCTACTCTCGCAATAATAATTTGATATACCGTATATTAAAATGATGTAATATTGGCGTCAGAAAATCAAATGTAATTATTACCATGTATTTCATATTTCATAAATAGAAACATAAAAGAGGGATAACAAAATTCGTCGAATTTTTATTTATTTTTTATTTTTTATTTTTATTTTTTTTTTCTTGTAAATCTATTTATCATTCATCCAGATTGGCGCCAAACCAATTGATATCGTACAAAATACGAAATATGTTTTTAAGTTGTTGTTGTTTTTTTTTTTTCCTTGTAATAATTATACTCTTATCGTGTAATTATCAATGTAAAGAGAGAAAGAGAGAGAGAGAGAGAGAGAGGGAAAAGGGAGAATAATTAAAAGTGATCGTTTAATGCTATGTTAAGATTACTTTTTTTTTTTTATGAATTATATGAGGTCAGACTTACATTTCTTTTTTTTTAAATATAAATATAGAAGATTTATTGGTTTGGAAAGAAAGTAATTTCGGTTTTTTTTCTTGCCAACCCAATAATATTAAATATTTATATTAAAATACTTTTATTATTTTATAAAACAGTAATAATATATACATATATATATATTATTAATATGTAATAATATGTAATAGTAATATATATATTTATTTTATTCTTTATTATTTTATATATATTATATATATTTATTAAATATTTATTTTTATTATATATATTAACTATTATATAATATATTAATATATATAATTTTGTAATATATAATAAATAAATTAATTATAATAAAATATAATATTATAATATATATTAATAATATATATTAACAAATATTATATTTTAAATTATATAATATAATAACAAACTTATATTAATAAATATTAATATATATATAACATATATTAATAATATATGTTTATATTTACTTACTACGAAAATGACTTTTTTGCCAACCCAATATATATATATATATATATCTTTTTAGTTATTTTTTCTTAATTTTTTCTTATTTTTTTTTTACATATTTGTAAATACAAATAGGTAGATGATTTGATAATTTTACAGATACACCTTATATTCGGGTTGTTTTGGATAATAAATTGGGTCAGAATATAATGAAGTAATTAACAATCAATGTTGTTATTCCTATTTTAAATAATTTTTACACAAAGTATTGACAAACTATTTTCATGACATGTTTTCCTTTCTTTTTTTCTTTTTTTTTTCTTCTTTAAAACGTAAGATGATTAGAATCATCAATTACGCATTTATTTGTCTGTTTATTTATGATTACTCTATTTAGTTTATTTCAAAATGAATTTGATTGTGATTAATTTGTAAGATGGCCCCCATATATTTAAAATGTTAGAAAATATTTATCATTTCAATGTTTGTTTATTTGCATCAATACATTTTCTTACTTCGTTCTTATATTCATTATAGAAATTATTATGATGATGATGATTATTATTATTATTATTATTAATAATAACAAATTCTGACAAAATGAAGATTCATTTCTCTATTTATAAAACAATCTTATTATCTATTTTTAAAAACTGTCAATGATTAATATTAATAAATTATCCAGATAAAAATATAATTGTAACAAACTATTTTCATCGTAGAATTGTTTCAGTCTTTATAAATTAATAACAATCCTCTTATAACAAAATATTCTTATATTGTTATATTATACTTAATTATACTTTTTTATTTATATTATTATATTTATTATATATTATTATACTTATATTATATATTATACTATTACAAAAAAAAAAATTTCTTATATTATTTCCAATTATTATTATTATTATTATTATTATGATTATTATTATTATTATTATGATTATTATTATTATTATAATCATCCATAACTCTAGGAAGAAGTAGTTTATTTTCAGGTATACCCCTTTAGAGTGTTTACCCCGAAGGCCCCCCCTACATGTACGTTCCCCTTGACAATATACTTAATTCTAATTATGCCCTAATATAATATTACATCCATAACTCTATTTTAATTTTTTAAACTTTCCTCTAGTTTAAATAAATCTCTATTTTAAACTCTGTCCTTATAATAACAACAACCCTCTTATAAAAACAAAATTAAAAAAAAACATTTTCTTTTTATTTTTCTTATATTATTTCCAATTATTATTATTATTATTATTATTATTATTATTATTTTTATTATCTATAATACGATATATTTCTCTATTTTAAACCGACCCATTCTCATAATCTATTTTAGAATTATCTTTTGAATGATTAATTCGAGACAGTCAGTGAATAACGTAACAACTAATATCATTGGTTGTTTTATTATTAAAAAGAAAAAAATAGGAAAGAACAAAAATAAGAGAAAAATAAACTATCTGGCTCTCTCTGTCTCTCTCTCTCTCTCTCTCTCTCTCTCTCTCTCTCTCTCTCTCTCT
>NW_015149057.1:79518-94748 GCF_001465965.1 Polistes dominula | reverse complement strand
TAATATTTAAATAATTATTTTAATAATTGTCTAAATTATATAATTATTTCAATAATTGTTTAAATTATATAATTATTTTAATAATTGTTTAAATTATATAATATTTCAATAATTGTTTAAATTTTATAATTATTTTAATAATTGTTTAAATTTTATAATATTTAAATAATTTATAATATAATATTTAAATAATTATTTTAATAATTGTTTAAATTCTATAATATTTCAATAATTGTTTGAATTATATAATTATTTCAATAATTGTTTAAATTATATAATTATTTCAATAATTGTTTAAATTATATAATTATTTCAATAATTGTTTAAATTTATTGTTCAAAGATGAGATCCTTGATAAATGATTTATGTTTTTTATTATCTTCAAATTATTATCAATGGTATTCTTTTTTCAATTTTGAACACACCTTGTATATCGCTTTTTTTATTTTCTTTTTTTTTTCATTTTTTTTTTGTTTTATTTGAAAAGAATTACAAATGTTGTTTTGATTTTAATATTCCCTTCGTACACGGATCGTTGAAATTTTCATTTCATTGCTTTCACATTAAATGTTGTTCGAATATACATAGCATCGATGGTATTAATTTCCCATAGATTATTATTATTTTTTTTTTTGCAGCTATTATTAATAATTGGACACCTTGTATTTTGAATATCACAAAAATGTGTGTCTATATCTATATATATATATTTAGGACAGAATTTGGTTTCAAACAACAACAAATATTGTTTTCTTTTCGTAGAGATTACTCGGGAATGGAGAAAGGATTTTTTATTTGTATAGTTTTATTCTTTTTGGAAACATTATATGTGCACAAAAGAAGAGAGAGAGAGAGAGAGAGAGAGTATCGATTAAACAACAAATATTTTATACATGGGGTTTTTGATAATACTCCAAAAAATACAGTAAATCCCAATGCACACGTATCAATGCTTTTTTTTTTTTTGTTTGTTTTTTTCTTTTTCTTTTTTGCCTTTTTGAAAATCGTTTATCTTCGCCATTATTGAAAATAAAATTAAATTATTCAATTGAATATCATTTTCTAACTATTATTTATTGTTATTTAATAAATATCGGGTAATTTAATATAAAATATCTGGTAACGTAGAAAACAAATATAATAGGGAAACTTTATTTCAAACAAATTTTCAACAAACCCATTTTCTTATAAATGAAAAACTAATTGTAATTAGGAAGTGTTTTATATTATCAACGCTAAATCCATACGCTGGAATATTATAATTAATATCGTCCTTTTAATATAAATAAAACAATATTTCCTATTTAATGCATACATATATATATGTATATATATGTTACATGTATATCGTTACATGTATCATCAATTTAATTATCTTATTATAATTATTTAACATATTATTACGTATATTTGAAATAACGCGAATGATACCGTGTGTATAAATCTTTCCAACCGACTAATACATTAAATCGTTTCTATAAATGAAATAAACTAATAATAAAATAAAATACAAATAAAATAAAACAACATTCTCCAACTCTTCGTTATCGAATCGTTCAAGAAATATCATTCAATATTAAAATATATGTTTTTAATTTTATTTTAATTTCATTTCAAAATCATCATAAAGAAAATAGATATATATATATATGTGGAAATAAAAAAATAAAACAAAACAAAATCAAATTCTTCAAAAATTCCTAGAAAAATTATTAACCCTTTGAGCACACGTTTATTTAAAAAATTAATTTGAAATATTATAATAATAAAATATATAATATATTTGTCTATAATATATTATTATAATATATAATATATAATATAATATATTTGAAATTTTATATAAATAATATATATTATATATATATTATTATTATTTTTTTATATTTTATTATTGTATGTTTATATTTTTTTATTATATATTATATATTTATTATTTTGTTATTATTATTTTATATAGNAACCCTTCAATATCTCAATTCGAACATAAATGGAGATGGGCCACTTTCAAAATAAGCGGCCCATATATCTGTAATATTACTATATTATATAATATATATATTATTATTTATTAATTTTATATAATATTATTATTATAATAAGTTATGATATTATTTAATAATATTTTTATTATATATATATATTATTATTATTATTATATAATACAAATTTATGAATTTTAAATAATAATAATAATAATAATAATAATAATAATATAATTTTCTTTTAAATATTATATATATAATAATAATAATATAATAAATTATTTATTACCTTGAAATATAAACCATAATAAACTACATAAATCTCAGGACGTATCAAAACGTCATTTGTGTCTTTGCCCAAACAAATATATGACTTATTGATACGTCACACACATCCACACAAATATAATCAAAATTTTAATAGAAACAATAAAATATAAACAAATAATGATATTGTTATTGATATTAGTATAAACGTAAATGACATAGGAGTGAGAATTTTCTAATGAAATAAGATACGAAGTAAGCGTGTGATATCAATTGGAATTGGTGTCCATAAGACCGTAGTCGTAGTCGTAGTCGTAATCGTCATGGTAGTTGGGTTGGTTAGTTCGTTGGTTGGTCGCGTCGTGCCGATGGAGATATAAAGCCGCTTCGGTTATTGGGAAAACGTGCCTCTCAATATTGCAGTCTATAATTGAACGCCATTGCCACGTCAACGGAAATAGAATAGAAATTGCTATGGAAATGATTGTGCGAGGGGCAGACTGTCTTTTCTATATATATATATATATATAAAGAATTTATATATATATATATAGATGTTTGTATGTATGTATGTATGTATGTATGTATGTATATGTATGCGTATACTTTGAACGTTTAAAATTTGCATATATGGTGCGTGCATGTAGAAATATGTATGAGTGGGTGTGGGTGTTGAGATCGTGTGTGTTCAAAGAGAGGAAAAAGAGGAGTTTGTGGAGGTTGTGGTGGAGGTGGTGGTGGAGGTGCAGGAAGGGGGAGGGAAGCACGCGCGCGCGCGTGTGTCGCACACGAGGTATCACAGCTAATCAATCTAGTCGAATTACACCCCCTAAACCTCCCCCCCCTGTCCTCTCCCCCTTCTTTTGTCGTAGTCGTCGTAGTTCTCTTCTCTTCTCGTCTCTTCTCTTCTCTTCTTCCTAAACCTTTCACTCATATCTATTCCGACCATTCCACCCATTTTTCTACAATATCTTTATTGTTATTAATAATTAGGAGAATGTTGGAGATTTACGATTTTTAATGGTTTGATAATAATAATATTAATTAATAATATAAAGAAAATTATTTAGGATAATGTATATTTTGTTAATGGTATTTGTTGTTTCGTTATTGGTTTATTATTGTCTTTATTTATTTTTTTTTTTAGATTTTTATTAATATTTGTTGTTTTGGTATAATTAGTTCGTTAGAGATTTTTATTTATTTTTTTATTTTAGGATTAAATTAATTATTAGTTCAATTATCGTAAGTTGGTTGTAGTTTCTATTATTTTTTTTTTTTGATATGTATTTATTTATTTATTTATTTATTTATTATTGTTAATTATTTTTTGTAAGATTATTTTATTTATTTTTTATTTTTATTTTGTTAGATTGCAATATTGTACCATGTCTTAAAATATAATTAGCCAATTGTAATGTATACGCAAATTATTGGTTTAATTATCTTAAATTAGTCCTTGTTTCTATTATTTTTTTGATATATCTTTATTTATTTATTTATTTATTTATTTATTTATTTATTTANAAATTAGTCCTTGTTTCTATTATTTTTTTGATATATCTTTATTTATTTATTTATTTATTTATTTATTTATTTATTTATTTATTTATTTATTTATTATTGTTAATTTTATTTGAAAGAATATCTTGTTTATTTTCTCTTTTTATTTTCTCTTGGATTGCATTTAGCAATATTGTAAAATATCTTAAAATATACTTAGCTAATTGTAATGTATACGCAAAGATAAAACACATATGTTTATATCTACATGTATATCGTTTTAATGTTTCTATTTTTTTTTAATTAACTTTTCGCTTTAAAAAAAATAAAAAAAATAAATAAAAAGATAAAATTATGATAATGTTATTTTTATATTATTATCATTTCAATGTTTACCTTATTTATATTCTTGTTTTCTTCTCTCAGAATATTTCAGTATAATTATACGATTAAACCGTGTATGCGTAAGTCGTGCGATTTTATTTCTTTTATTCTCTCCTATTCTTTTTTTTTTTTTTTTCAGTTAATCTCATACAAAAGGATTAAAAATGTTAGAGTATAATTAAATTTCGAAAAAAAAAAAAATAATAATAAAAAGAAAATTACATATTATAAAAATAACAGAGTACAAAATATATTAACGCAAGATACAATTGACAAAATATCAAATACACTCTTTATTTTTCAAAAAAAAAAAAAACAACAACAACTTCATAGTTCATAGTTCATGAATAAAAATTTCATATATCGTATAAATCGAGACAAAAGGTGGTTTTTTTTTCTTCTCTTTCTTTTTTTAGAAATAAAAAAAAAAAAATTGAAAAAATCCATTACTCCGTTACGTTATTTTCACCCTTCTCTCTCTCTTACTCACTCTCTCTCTCTCTTACTCACTCTCTCTCTCTCTCTCTCTTTCTCTCTCTTTCTCTCTCCCTCTCTCATCACCATCGATCCACTCCCGCATCATATTTTAAAACTACAAACTAAGCAACTATCAAAACTGCAAGTCTAAAAACTTTCTCAAAAGGGAGTAATTGATATTTATAATCACCTAAAAACTTTTCAACTACCTTATACATACAAGCTTATACTTTGTACATAGGAATGTCTTTCAATGCATCTATACACACACATATATATATATATATACATATTATATATACATGTGTCTCTTTATATGTGTTATTCATGTGGTCAGCACTAATGAAACGGGGACATTCCAGCAACGTCGTCTTCCTTAGAACACTGCATTGAGATTTTCTAATACATACATACATACATACATACATACATACATACATACATACATACATACATATATACATATACACATACTGAAGCATAATATCCACGTTCGCAGAATCATTCTTTACACTGTTTGCATAATTAATAACTATTCGACTTTTCGAAATATCTGGGGAGAGAGAAAAAAAATTCCTCATGCGTAAATCTCACACACACACACATACGTATACACACACACACATAGACATTCAGTACATTAACGGGTGTTTTTTTTAATCCTATAGAATCATTCGTCTCATTTTAATACCATAAAAGATTAAATTTCATCGTTCGGTTTCATCCTAACTTTGTTTTTCTCAACTATACATTCGATCATTCAATCTTGTACTCATCATAATCATCATCATCATCATCATCATCATCATCATCATCATCATTGTCATCATCGTCATCATCGTTGTCGTCGTAGGAATCATCGTCATTATCCTGTTACTCGATTTATTTTAAATTATTAAACCATTCTTCTTGTTTATGCTTCTTGTTTTTTTTTTTTTTTTTTTTTTTTTTTTTTTTATTTATTTAATTTTTATTCCAAATGTGTTAGTTGTTCCATCAAAATATATTTGAACATTTTAGTTTGTTATTATACATAATCATTTTTGTTGTTCTTCTTTTGATTTGTTTAACATATAAATATATAGTTTAAGGAAACTATTTATTGATTCAGTAAATAATAAACATTTTCTTTGTTTTTTGTTTTTTTTTTATTGAATTGTATGTTACTCATGTGTCGATATTCAAGACTACACATATTCATTTAACTTAACTATAAGTTAGTATATATATATGTATGCATTGTCATTGGATGCGTCATAGTTTGTTCATCGTATTTATACTCATATATTTATGCGTGCGTCTCATATCCTTTCGAAGAAAAATTAATCAATCAAAGGGAAATCTGATTTATTTATTTTTTTCTTCTTTATACGGAATGTAGCACAAGTATAATAGTCGCCATATTTGTAGAAAACCATGTTTTTATTGATACTTTTAAAATATGTCTGATAATGAGACAAAAATGTATATTAAATAAAAATTATATATTTATATATTATATATTATTATTATTATTATATATTATATAAAAGGAAGATATATTACATATTATATAATAATAATTTAATATTATATAATATATTATATTAAATTATATTAATAATATATAATAATACTAATATTTAATTAATGAGTTGTAGCTCGCTGCTAGAGTTAACGATTCGTACTCCGCGGTTCGTGGGTTCGAATCCTGGCAGTCGCGAAAAATTAATACTTAATTATTTGTTTTATCATATATATATATTATTTATTATTATTATTATAATATATTAAATATACAAAAATTTATATATATATATATATTAATATTATAATATTTATATAATAAGTAATAATAACTATAAATATATAAAAATATTTAACAAATAATAATATGTAAAAATGAATAATACAATACATAAAAACATATAGTATATAAAAATATATAAATATTAAAAATTTAATATTATATAATATATATTATAAATATTAGGTGATAAAATATCTGATATTAAGGTGAATATTATTAATATATAATAAATAAATAATAATATATAAAAATATATAACAAATAATATAATATATAAAAATGGCGTAATAAATATAATATAATACATAAAAACATATAATAAATAATATATAAAAATATATAACAAATAATTATAATATATAAAAATGTGTAATAAATATAATATAATACCTAAAAACTAGGTTATTAAATATAAAATATTCTGATATCGAGATGAAAATAATCAAACATTTCATAGTTAATAACCTAATATTTATAAATTATATATCAATATATTATAAATATAATAATATTTGATTAAACATTTTGATAAAGAAAATATAATTCGTCGCGTAGAATTTAATTATATATTACAATTGGTTGATTTAAATTTTGTACACAAATGAAAAAATGATTGCATAGTAGTAAAACCAAAATGGCGTGCTAATATGGTAGAAGAGGAGTAGTATCGTTTAAAGTTGTTGCAGATTTTTGTTGTTCACTTAACTTTACTCAACTCTATTTTACTCTACTCTACTCTACTCTACTTTACTGTCTCTGTCATTCTCTTTCCTTTTTATATTATTTTTATAGAACGCGATGCCATCGATCGGACGATTTTCCATGAGATAAAAATATCACGAGATGCACTCACTCTCTCTCTTATCCTTCTTTTTTTTACTAGTAGAGAAGATCACGTTTCGTATATTTTCTCTAAACAGTGTCTGAAGACTAACAATAAAGTAGATGACGTACATGATAAATATACTTCTAATAATAAAATAAAAACACATTATATATGTTGACCATTGTATCAATTAATTATTTTCATTAAAAATTCGATGAAACATTCATTAAATCACGTAATTATACATCCTCTTTCTCTGTTTTTTCTTTCTTTTTCTTTTTTCTTTTTGAGGTTAGAAGAAGAAAACATTAGCCACCATTTTGAAAGAAAAAAAGAAAAAATCCTAATGCAACGGGTCTATCAAATAACAATAAAATACAAATTAATAACGTAATCTTATAGAAATCATATGAAATATTTACAACAACAAAATGATTATATTTAAATTAAAAAATATAATGGATTATACGTCAAGCCACTCATCAAAAGAAAGAAAAAAAAAAAGAAAAGAAAAAATATATAAATAAATTCAATGAATATATCCGTGATGCATTGTAAATGCATAAATTGATCAACAATTTTATTCTGTCATAAAAGTGGTGATATAAACCTTTAAAAAAAAAAAGAATAAATAAATAAATTGACACCGGCAGAAATATATATATACGTAACTGTAGAAAAATATGAAATAGGTTATAAAGCAAGAGAGAGAGAAAGATAGATAGATAGATAGAGAAAGAAAGATAGATAGATAAATAGAAGAAGAGAAGAAGGAGGAGGAGGAGGATGTGGGACATCGATTCGTTCGCGTAGGTCGTTCATGGTAGCGGACGTGGATCTGAACGTGGATATGGCGACGACGATGGCGACGGCACCGACTTCTCCACCTCCACTTTAGTCGTATATGTATATACGAGAAAGAGAGAGAGAGAGAGAGAGAGAGAGAGAGAGAGAGAGAGAGAGAGATCTTTCATGATACACGTAGCCCCGCAAGGTTATGGTGTGTGCGTTGCTGGAACGAAGCCCCATCTTGAAACCGGTCCTACCACGCTGTGCATTCTATCCCTCCCCTACTCTCTCTTTTTCTTACATACACACATACCATACACATGTACACGTAACATGCGCGCGCTCACATCACCCGTGTGTCCCATACACGAAGTATTGCATAGGTGTATACTTTCTTTCATATTATATTTATATATAATTAAATTGTAGTGTTTAATTATTAAATATTATTATTTTTAATATTCGGGGTAAGCACCCTAAAAGGGTATACCTGAAATAAACTTCTTATCTTATTATTTTTAATATTATTATTTTAAATTAAATAATATATATATTATTTATTTAATATTTTATATATTATTTTATATATATATATATATATATATATATATATATATATATATATTACTATTTTTATTATTTTTATTTTTTTAAAATAATTTATATATATTTATTAGTTTAATACTTATAACAAATAAAAAAGGGTTGGGAGGAATAAATAAATTAATAGTTTAAGAAGTGTAGTAGTAGTGATCGATCACAAATTATTATAATTGTTAATTTGATTTTATTATTATTATTATTATTATTATTATTATTATTATTATTATTATTTGTTCTTTTATATTTGTATTATTTTTTTGTAAATTATATATGTACAATAATTGGAAATAATAATTTGTTTTAAATACGATTGTTTGTAGATATTAATGTTGTTTTTATATACGAAAATTATTAATGATAATAATTTCGTTTATATAAAAATTTCCGATACACGTTTGAAAAGCTTTCCCTTCATCTTCTTTTTCTTCTTCTTTTCATTCTTTTTTTTTTTCATCTTCTGCTTCTTCTTCTTCTTCTTTTTCTTCTTCTTCTTCTTCTTCTTCTTCTTCTTGGTTCGTTCTCTTCAAAGAATTCTATTCAAGGAATTTATCGAACATGGGCGAGCGTTAATCTACTCGAAGAAGGCAGATTATGACGATGTATACTCGGTTCGTTCAATCTTTAAACGTTAAACTTCTATATGTATGTGTGTATAAACACATGCATATGTATATTATATATATTTATATAAACATGTTACATACGTGATACTTTGCTGAAAGCTCACGAAAGTTATATGCGTTGAGTAGGTAGCTTTACTCGGATAGATTAACTACGTCGAAATGATTTTAGATGGTAATAAGTTATTGCTAATATATCGATCAACTAATATTATTAACATTTCAATTATAAAAAATTAGAAAGAATTTCAAAAAAAAAAAAAAAAAAAAGGAAAAACATTTGAGGATAATTTAAAAAATTACCTAACCTCTTACAACATTTTCTTTTTTAGGTTATCTTTCATCCAACATTACATTTGATCATAGTTATATTTTGTAATCCATTTATATAAATTTGCACATATATAACCATATATAAATGCAAATAAAATTTGCGAATATTGCAAATATACAAATATATATGTAATATTATTATATTACATATATATATATATATATATATATATTATTATGTATATTATAATAATGTATATTATATAATTAATATTATATAAATAATAGTACAATATAATAAAATAATAATATATTTAAATAAATATAATTAAAATAAATTGTGTATACTATAATAATTATAATATTATAATAAATATATAATATATATAATTAAAATAATATAAATTATAATAATATTATAATACATATTTTATATTTTCGCACATGCAGATACTGTTAATTAAATAAACTTAGTCGAGTTTTGTTTTCTTTTTTTTTTTTTAATTCTTTTCTGTTTTGTGTATTTGCAATTAAATTAGCTTGATTAATTTTTATTCAAATATATGATATACATATTTATCATATAGATACTTTGATAACTTTTATATCCGGAAATGTAATAATATATGATATATGATACATATATATGTATAATAGGAAGTTTATATTAGTCGGTAGGGGGAATAGATAAAGAAAATCATTGTTGCATAGAATGAGTGTGTAGTAACGTTTAGTTAACTCGGACTATGATCCTCTTAAAGTATAGACACACTTGGATTATATTTAGCTGATGGTTTTAACCGAGAGTTCTAAATCCAGATTAAATATGCATGCATGTTCTTCATCTTCTTTTTTTTTTTTTTTTTTTTTCTTTGAATGAAGAAAACAAGAAAAAGAGAGAGACAGAGAGAATAAGCTAGAAAAATTTGACTTTTCCAAATAAATCAGGGATTACGAAAAGAGGACAAAGTTTTTGACCATTATCGATTACCCTTCAACATTAATAATACACAAGGTGTTCGTTGCAAGTCGATCATTACGCCATCTGGGACAACTAAGTTCTCCATTTTCTTTTTTCTTTTTGTTTTAAATATATAGTATCGTACTGTGAGAGATTTTATTTAATATAATTTTATCCAACAATCTTTTTTTAAACTATTCAAATGATTAAACACAATCGTGTGGTTATATATATATACAGAGACAGAAATCAGTACACATGAAAGTTTGATGATGAATATCTTTTGAACGCTTAATTTAATCGCCAAGACATAAGACACCATTTTTATAGAACAGTTAATTTCCTACAATAATTTGTATTGCGCATTTTTTAATAATCATTTATTGTCGAATTATAAAATTCATAAACAAAAATAAAATTTGTCTTAAAATCATCAAATTTCAATCTTCAATATCATTCAAATGGTGAGGTTTACGGAAAAAATATAAGATACCTTTTTTGTAGAGCATTAAATTTCCTACAAAATTCGTCTAGAACATTTTTCTGTACAATCAATAAATAATGAGTTATGAATTTTAATCTATTGGACTGAAAAAAAAAATAAAATAAAAAACTGCGATGCGGAGGATCTTTCTATTAAAATTAAGAGCTCATATTAGGTGAAAATTCTTTTAAAGTGTCTAGGAACCCATTTTTGCGTGGCACTTGTAAAAAAAACAAATAATTGATTTTTTTGATCCACCCTAATATATATTTTTGCAAATAAAATACAAAAGAATAATAAAATTTGATTTTATTTATTATTTTAATCGAATTGTAGTAGTGTGCTGTTCTTTCTATGCATTTCATATTTGTTCATTTAATTATTCCAAAATGGAGGAGAGAAATTGAGTATTATATTTAAAAATGCATATAAATATATATATATATATAGGTTTGAATAAAATATATATAAGAGTTTATATTACGGTAGGAGGCATTTTCCGGTTTTGCCAGACGTATACCAAATATGTACATATATAAACGAGCTTAGCCAAGCTGGGAATGCAACATGAGATTGCCATAGGCTATGTGACCTACCTTTAGGGTTACACTATCTCAGATTTTTCAAGTATATGTGTGAACAACGTTACTTTGTATGGTAATATGTATATCGAAATTCTTTCCTTTTACCTTAACATATGTAACCAAAAATTGTTCGATTTCTTAATAATAAAAATTACATATTTTATATATATATATATAATATTATTATTATTATATATTTTTAGTATACAGGGTGATCTGTGTGTAACTGGTGGTACAAGCGAAAAGAGGGTGATTCTACATGAAAAAATAAATCGAAAATATACAATAAAATTGTTTCGTTTAAAGCTTTGTTTTAAAGAAAAACGATTTTGAATTTCCACAAAGTACGCGTGCACTTGATCATATCTCGTTAGACCGGACCTACGAACTTTTCATATAAGAATAACCTATATACATATATAAGTTAATTCTAAAAAGTTCGTAGGGTATTTCCGAAAAGTTTGTAGGGTATTTCCGAAAAGTTCGTAGAGTATTTCCGAAAAGTTCGTTGGGTATTTCTGAAAAGTTCGTAGGTCCTTTGTAACGAGACGTGATCAAGTACCTAGTAAAAGAGCCTAAAAAAAGAGCCTCGTAAAAGAGCTTCGTAAAAGAGCCTCATAAAAGAGCTTTGTGGACGAGCCTCGTAAACGAGTCTCGTAAAAGAGCCTAGTAAAAGAGCCTTGTAAAAAAGCCTCCTAAAAAAGTCTCGTAGAAGAGCCTCCTAAACGAGCCTCATAAAAGAGCTTCGTGGACGAGCCTCGTAAACGAGTCTCGTAAAAGAGCCTAGTAAAAGAGCCTTGTAAAAGAGCCTCCTAAAAGAGTCTCGTAGAAGAGCCTCCTAAACGAGCCTCATAAAAGAGCTTCGTGGGCGAGCCTCGTAAACGAGTCTCGTAAAAGAGCCTTGTAAAAGAGCCTCCTAAAAATGTCTCGTAGAAGAGCCTCCTAAACGAGCCTCATAAAAGAGCTTCGTGGACGAGCCTCGTAAAAGAGCCTAGTAAAAGAGCCTCGTAAAAGAGCCTCGTAGACGAGCTTCGTAAACGTTTTGTATTATTATAAAAATGTAACCTTAAGAAAGATATTTTTGTTATCTTTAATTTGTTTTCTTTTTATTTGATTTATTTATTTTTTATTTTTTTTATTTTCAAGAAAAAGTAGAAGATACAAAAGACGTTTAAACTTAAACTCATTAAAAAAGTCACATTTTTATTTGTAATACTTTATAACTTAATAATAGTTTTTTTTTTAAAGTTAATTTTAATTTAAATCTTAATTTTATTTGTATATTTTACTTATAGTTTTGTTTTTGTTGAGAAAAGAAGGATAAAGTTAAAAGCATAACTTTTCGAGATAATAAAGAGAATAAAAAAGGTATACAGTTTGTAATAAGAGAATGAAGTTGATGTTCTTGATTAATTAGAGCGTGGGGTTGTCTAATTAAAAGGAAATCGGTGCAAAAATAAAAAAAATAAAAAACAAGAAAAGAAAAAGATAAGAAAAAAAAAGAAGACGCCAGTCAGTCACCGGCGTCTCCGGTTAAATCGACTGTGTTTCTTATTTTTCTTTTACTACTATTTCATGTTTTCTTCTTTTTCTAGCAAATAAAATTCACCTCTTGTCTATATATATACAGGGTGTCCCACGTAACACTTTCCACGATTTTTGAAATACTTTCAATAACATAACCTAACAAAAAAGTATTTTAAACAAAAATTGTTCACTTTTTTTATTGGCTATGCATTGCAATAAAAAAAGAAATAATAGAAATAGTAATAAATAAAAAATAGAAAGGTCATGGTAATATCGTCAGGTCGTTGAATTAGTTTTAGTACAAACTATGATACCTGTTAAATCAAAAATACAAAAGGGTGGTGTCATTTAAAAAAATAAAAGTTGCCTTAACAGTAATTAGAAAAAAAATAATAAAAATAGTAATAAAAAAAAAATAGAAAACTCATGATATATCACCAGGTCGTTGAATTAGTTTTAGTACAAACTATGATACCTGTTAAATCAAAGATACAAAAGGGTGTCATTAAAAAAACAACAAATTGTTTAACTTTGTTTTTTTTTTTATTATTGCAATGTATAACCAAAAGTGATCAACTTTTGTTAAAAAAAAAAAAAAATACTTATTTTTCCAATTTATATCTCAAGTATTTAAAAAATCGTGGAAAGTGGTATACCGTGTAGGGACACGCTGTATATATATATGTACAATTTTTTTTTCTTTTCTGTTTAATATTTTTCCTTGAAAAGAAAAAAAAAAAAGACCTAATTTCCGTATCATCATGAAAACGCAGTTAGACCACGAGATCTGACGAAACGTGCACGCGTTGCAGAGATGCAATCTACGATTCCGGCGACTTTGATCGGCAATTGGGAAATTGCAGGAATTAGGCTTCGTGACGTCAGCCAAACGGAGGACATTACTATGATTGGACACTTAAAGTTGCCTCAAGCGAAGGTCACTTTCGTGTGTTCTCTTTCTATTTCTCTCTCTCTCTCTCTCTCTTTCTCTTTCACAACTCGCGAACTTTCGATCGTTTTGCATGTCGTTAAAGTTTCTTCATATTCCACCCTCTCTGTTGTTCTTTTCGACTTTAAATTATTCGATCGAATGTAACTCGTTAAATAACGTTGAGAAAAATTGATTTTATAAATGTCAATAAAAAAAAAAGAAAAATGAACGTCTTATCGAAATTTTGAAGACATCAACCAACCCTCTAAGATTTTTGTCCCTCCGCCATTTTTTTTTCTCCTTTATTTCCTTTACGAATATTTTTCTTACAATTCATTTACGATTAAACGATTCGAATAAATAAAATAAAAATATATAAATTATATATTATAATTTATATTTAATAATATAATAAATAAAATAATAATAATATAATAATATAAATATATATTATCGATAAAACAATTAATGTACATTTTGTAATTAAAAAAAAAAAAGTTAAAGATTAATTAATTTAAACGATAAATTAGGATATACCAAAATGGCGAGTAACTCTTCCATTAAACTCAATGATTAAAGTAACAAACATAACCTTACTTTTAAAGTATTCTTCTTCTTCTTCTTCTTCTTCCTTTTTATTTTGTTTTATTAATTATTTATACTTGTAAAAACCGTAGGAAGAGTTTGCTTGTTCTTTTATTAGGCGTTCATGGTTGTGTTGCTTTAACCAAGGTATATAATGGACCCTCGATGAATCTTTCTAATAAAAAAAAGGATAGAATAAAAAAAAATGAAAGTATGCAGACCGTAAATCGAGTGTTTTCATGTATAATGGATGAGAGAACGACAGTCGCCAATATCTTTCTCTCCCTCTCTTTAAAAACCTCTTGAAGAACAAGTAGGGAGAAACGTCGTTGTCCTATCAACGACGTCACATCATTTTTAGTTGATAGTCTTCGAGAATTATTATCGACAGTTGTTGTCAATCATAAATGAAGTTTACCCAATAGATAAGACTAAAATTAATCGATCTATTGGAATCTTTGGCAAGGGGCGTGGCGTAGCAATTTGACCTATCTAATCTAATTTTGAATTTAGCCACCAGATAGCGTATTCAAGTGCTAGAGATCCAACGTGACGTCGTAGCAATTCGACCTATCTACTCTAATTTTGAATTTAACCACTAGATGGCGTATTCAAGTGCTAGAGATCCCACGTGACGTCGTA
>NW_015149057.1:60847-79278 GCF_001465965.1 Polistes dominula | reverse complement strand
GCAATTCGACCTATCTACTCTAATTTTGAATTTAACCACTAGATGGCGTATTCAAGTGCTAGAGATCCCACGTGACGTCGTAGCAATTCGACCTAACTACTCTAATTTTGAATTTAGCCACCAGATAGCGTATTCAAATGTTAGAGATCCCAATATTAATGATTTTTCCCCTTTCTTTTTGTTTTGTTTGTTATGTATACATAAAAAAAAATTATCAGAAAGTACTATGATAAAACGAAGTCAAGAGGTTTAATATATTTTTTGTTTTATTACGTAGGATGTATAATAAAAAAAAAAAAAAAAAATGGTACTAGAAAATAAGATAAAGATTAATCGAAGTTGATGACTTCGACGTTGATATTTTTGAAATATTTTTGTTAAAATTTTATTGAAAATTGTTAAAAGTTCTGAAATTTTTTCGTTGATATTAGTTTTATTAGATATTATACTAATAAAATATTGTGCTACGTTGATTTAATTCACTTTTGCTTGCACGTTCATTTGCATGAAGCGAGAGAACACCAAGAGAGGGTGGAGAGAGAGAGAGAGAGAGAGAGAGAGAGAGAGAGCATATACCAAGAATAATTTCATTTAGATATATTATCAAACAGGGGTCTTACTGTCGAATTTAAAAAAAAAATAAATGTTAAACAGAGCTTTACTTTTTTCTTCACGATTTTATTTGATTTTATTTTTATATTTATTTTTATTTTTATTTTCCTTTTTTTATTCTCAACGTTCCACGCATAAAATTGCATTTCCATGCTTTAACAATTCCAAGAATGATCCTTTTATTTTTATTTTTATTTTTTTTTTTATTTTTCTCTTTTAATTACCCTCCTTTCGACGATGGTTATATCGGGAGAAAATGGCGTTAGTTATTAATTTCATCGATAATTATAATCGCTTGAAATCTCACATCGTAGTATCTCTCCGTTGTTATCGGAAAAAAGATTAACTCTTATCCATTTTTATATTATTTTTATTTCTTTCTTTCTTTCTTTCTTTCTTTCTTTCTTTCTTTCTTTCTTTCTTTCTTCACTTCCCTTCTTCCCCCTATTTGTTCTTTCTCTTTTATTATTTTTCTTCTTTCTCATACAGAAAAAAAAAGAAAATAACTAATTTTGTTACTTTGCTTAATCTCTTCATTCTTCCCTGATCTTTTCTTTTGTTTATTTCACATTTTTATTCGTCGTAATTAATCGTAATCAATGAATTATCTTGAAAATTTGCATATGGAAAATTTATGGAGGGTAGTTGTTAAGGAGTATCATCTCTGTATTGGGATCTCTAACACTTGAATACGCTATCTGGTGGCTAAATTCAGAACTAGAGCAGTAAGGGGAATTGCTGACAGCTGATTTAAACTACAAGATATTTATGTGGAATTATTTATATTTTTAAAAAGCTAAAATACTTATAATATTACAATCACGACTTGGTACTTGTCCACACTTAATAACATGTCCAGTATGTAATACACTTTCACCATCAACAAAATTTTTATTGCTTGATTTTGTGCAAGCAAACTTACAAAATTACTAATTACAAAAAAATTATAATAATAATAATATAAATAATAAATAAATAATAATGTTATACACGTTGTTCTCTATTTTGGTTATACAAGTAATGCACGGCACCATCCAGTCTCTAGTTCATATTTTTGCCGCTAGGGTAAGCTACGCCTCTGCCAGGAATCCCAATATGAAAAGTGTCCGTCGAAATGCATTCAATTCGGGTGGCGCCACAGTTCGTAAAGTGTCAATTTTAAAGGAAGCGCCAAATATTATTAGAGTAGGATTGAGAAATAAACAAGGAACATAAATTTTACCCATAACTGTTTTCTTATTCACATACTTTTTCATAAAATTAAATGATAAAAAATCAATAAACGTACTATTCATAGTTGACGAAATAAAATCACTCTAGCTACACGTTGTTTTCTCATAATAATTCTTTAAGGTTAATTGCTACATTCATACAAAACCTCTACTATGTTCACCAGCACCATTCTGGAAGGTTTTTGAACTATTATTTATAGAAAACGCTGGACACTTTTTCACATTTTCTCCCATAAGAGATGTTACTCCTTACCTCTAACCTCCATAGGAAAATTGAATAAGAACAATCGCCATCTTTAAATCGTAGAAATTGATTCGTACTGCCATCTTGTGTACTTTCGATGAAAACTTCAATCACCTTTCTTTACATTCATATGTTACACACACATATATCTTTTCTTTCTTTCTTTTTTTTTTTTTTTTTATATTTATATAAAATATATACGTCGTGATATATATTTCGAACGATTTTCAATTAAATTGAAACAAAAGCCATCACCGTTCGTGATGTTTTCGTACGTACGTAGGATGAATAGAAAATTGAAATTGTATTGTGAAAGAATGAAATATAGGGGGTTGGTTGTGTTGAGTGTGTGATGGTTGTCGTCGTTGTCGGTGGGATTGTCTGGGATAGGGGAAAAAAGAAAGAAAGAATAAGGGTAGTAACAGCAGAGTTTGCTGATAAAATCGGTGAAGAGACAAAAAAAGGAAAGAGGAGGGTTACCAACCCAGCAGGAGGTGTTACGAGAGGGGTTAGAATTTGATCTCAAGGAAAAATCGAGAAACTCCCATTTTGTTGAAGGAGTCTTGTGTGTAATCAAATGAATAGAGATAAAAGTTTATTTATTTATTTATTTATTTATATATATATTTATATACATATATTCTTGAAAGGTGTGTCTTTTTGAGTCGTTTCCTTTGGTCATTTGGGTTGATGGGGTGACCCTTCTTTTTACTTTGAAAAGGTTTGAAGAAAAATTTTCATCGATCGTTTTACTTCTCCTTTCTTCCTCTTCCTTATCCTTATCCTCTCTTTCTCTCTCTCTCTCTCTCTTACGCGTAACGATGTACGTTCAATGGCATGACATTTTTTGTTTGTTTGTTTGTTTGTTTGTTTGTTTTTCTTTTTTTCGAGCGGTTGCCTTCTGAATAATGCAGCTCATTTCTCGAAAGACGAAACACATTCTACGTGAGCGAAATGAAAGCCAACATAAAGAGGAAGAAAAAGGGAGCAACTCTACTACTGGTGGTTCTCAATAGTAGTAGTAGTAGTAGTAGTAGTAATAGTAATAGTAGTAGTAGTAGTAGTAACGTAAAGACATTTTACTTCAATATCCCTCTCGTTCGGTAAAGAGAAAGATTTTTTCTTATTACTAAAAAAAAAAATATATATATATATATATATATTTAAAAAATAAAAAGATCAAAGAACCGTTCTCAAAAGGAACTTCATCTTATTACTTTTAATCTGGTTTATCATATTTTTCTTTTCATTTTTTATGATTTTGTTTTTTGTTTTTTGTTTTTTTTTTATATTTATTATAAATGTAAATAAGAGATAAAAAAAAAAGGTGCCTTCGAAGAGAAGTTTCTTTTTATTTCTTTTTTTTATTCTTGTATTTATAAAAAGTGTCGAGATGAATCGAACGCGTTTACCTACCATCTTAACACCTAAAAGAGAAACATCTTTGAAAACAACTTTTCTAGATAGATTCCAATTTGATCTTTAAACTAATGTTGATACGCGGTAAAAGAAATATTAAAAAAAAAAAAGAAAAAACTCAAACGAAAAGAAAGAAATGAAAAAATGTAAACCGACTCTAAGTGTTAACCAAATATTATATCAATTTTCAATAAAATAAATAAATTCAAAATCAATGATCACTTGTTGATATCAATAAAGTTTCATGAAATATTAATGATATTGTTAAATATAACTTATCAACAATTCGAAGGTAGTTTTTTTCTTTCTTTCTTTCTTTTTTTATTCCTTTCAATTCTCTTTTTTCTTTTTTTTTTTGCTATACGACTTTGTGCAAAAAGAACAGATGTGAGCAGATCACACATGGTAGAAGTGAAATCTTCAAAAAAAAACCAAACTTCGAGACATGAATATATCGAAATAATTGAATTGCAATACAGTGCCATCTATTGAAAGCTTACAGAAACTAAATACCAAGATAACCTCTAAATAAAAATATGTTAACAAATACAATAATGTAACAAAATAGCATATGTTATGTGCTAAGTTGGAAAAAATCGTGCGAAATAAAAGAACATTTCATTAAAATTGGTTAAGTAATTTCGAAATTCATTGGAAACCAATAATGTGGCAATGAATTTTTATAAATTGGGATCTCTGGCTGGGGCTTGGCGTAGCAATTCGACCTATCTAATCTAATTTTGAATTTAACCACCAGATAGTTTATTCAAGTGCTAGAGATCCCACGTGACATAGCAATTCGACCTATCTACTCTAATTTTGAATGTAGCCACCAGATAGCGTATTCAAGTGCTAGAGATCCCACGTGTCATAGCAATTCGACCTATCTACTCTAATTTTGAATTTAACCACCAGATAGCGTATTCAAGTGCTAGAGATTCCAATAGAATGTTTGTCTCTTTTTAGTGATGCATTTTCGTTTCAGCGGTTTCACGTTCTTCCGTTTCACGATTTTCAAATCACTCCGATTCTAAAGAAGTTTTTCACTTGAAAAAAAAAGAAAACTTTAATCGCTTTTCCATATGTTCGAATGAAACATTACTCAACCACCCTTTACTATTAACTCTCTTTCTCATTTCTTCACTTCAACTTCTCTTCAACACTTCTCTCTCTTTCTCTCTCTTTTGCTTTAGTACGCTTTATTCGATTTCACTAAACGTTTGAGAGTGTACTTTGAGCGACTTTTTCAACGTTATACTCGCGCTCGTATTCAGTCTCACGTTGGATGTGAAGGAATGTAGAGAGACTTGGATAAGAGTGGGTGGAATATTGAGGTGGGGGTGGTGGTTGGTTGGTTGGGAGGAAGGGGGAGGAAATATAAGAGTAGAATTTTAGTCGAGCGAGACGCGTGTGAAATCAAAGTTGGAAGAAAAGACTAAAACGAAAGAGATGAGGTTGTGGGTGGGGTGGGGTGGGGTGGGGTGGGGGAAGATGTTGGAGGACAGGAAGGATGAGAGAGAAAATGGAGCAAAAGAAAGAAAAGCCGTGCGGTTCGTGCACTGACAAAAGATCTACGAGTACAACCCCCTTCCCTTTCTTTTCCTCCTTCTCCTACTCCTGCTTCTCCCACCCCAAGTGACTCCTTTTTTTTTACCCTTTTGTCATACCTTTTTACGATTCAACTTCCGGAATTAAGCAAGTTGCTTCTTTTCTGCCCGCTTAATTAACACCTTATTGTCATCGACTAAAGTCTCGGTTTTGTTTCATTTTCTTCTTATTCTTCTTTCTCTACTTTCCCGCTTTTCTTTTATTAAACGATCGTCGTACCATTAAAAATGGAGTATCCAATATGGCGAACTAGCCTGACTGACCACGAGAGTCGATTCAAAGTTTTACGTAACTTTGCGATACTTTCTTTTCGTGAGATTTTTCAATTTGAAATTAAAATTAGTAAGGTTGCGAATGAACAATTAATTATATCTGACTTTTACGACTAATAACATAAATCTTATCGAGAGAAAAATTGTTTAACGCGTTATAACCTTACAATTGTTACAATTTTGCATATTTTCATGTTTTTTGTTTCTTCTATTTCTTTTCTAATTGTAGATGCAATTAAAATATACTTGAGTTTCACTTTATTGATAGAAATAATACATATTTATATAATTATTGTTAGTTCTATTAGATAATCTAATGTTATTGTAGATACGATAAAAGAAAGAAAACAAAAATACAAAATTCTAGTTAGATAGAGTTAATTTACAAAAGATAAGTGTATTATCTGTGTGTGTTTGTGTGTTTGGATGTGTATTTTATCGTAGATATTATATCATCGGCAGAATCGATCGAGAGAATTGAGTTCCATTTAGACGAACAAAGTCAAGTTAAATTAGAATTCCCCTTTCCCGCCTCCCTCCTTCGTTCTCTTTCATCCCCTTTCATCTCCCAAAGTTTCAGGTTGAACATCTTCGATTGTTCGACTTCTATAGCAGTTGTTCTACTACGAACACCTTCGACTTCTCGTGACAATGAACGTGGTGGCTGAGTTGCGTCCTTGAAATTAATCGACCTGTCGTCTCTAATTGTCGGATCTAATTACGTTCATTGAACGAACGAACGAAAAAAGAATAGGAGTTGGATTTAAATCATTTCAAGTGAAATGTTCAGTCTCGTTTAACTTGCCTTATTTTCATTGTAATTATCATTGTATTATTATTTCTTTTTTTATATCATGCTAGGGAGTTTGTTTTTTTTAACCTTATTTACTCTCTCTCACTCTCTTTGTTTTCTTTTATTTTTTTTTATACGGATCGACCATTCATATGCATTCTCTCTTATTAAACGCTTATTGGATATATATATATATTATATAAACCCCGATTAAAAGATCCAAATTTACAATTAAATATTCTGTTCATTCAATTTTTAATTAGCTATATAAAAAAATAATGCATCGTTATTATTTTTATATTTTTTATTGCCTATTAATATTATAATATTATATATTATTATATATAATAATAATAATAATAATAATATATAAATATATTAAAAATATATATAAATATATAATATTATAATTTAATATATAAATATATAATATATATAATATTATTATATATATATANCTGGTCAATTATAATAAATTACTTATTTAATTAATAAAATATTTATTTATTTTTTTTTAATATATTAAAAATATATATAAATATATAATATTATAATTTAATATATAAATATATAATATATATAATATTATTATATATATATATATTGTATCATAATAATATTAAACTATATTATTATTATTATTATAGTATAATATATATTATAGTATATATTATATAAATTAAATATATAATATATAATAATAATAATATTATAATATAAATATAATAAAAATATATAATAATATATTATATAATAGATATAATATTATATCTATTTATTTTACACACACACACAGGCAGACAGACAGACAGACAGAGAGAGAGAAATATTTCACTAGGGTGTGATAATTTCATCGTAATTCTTCGTGTGTCATCATATCTCGTATAACATTCCTAATAGTATTTATATACCTATAAACGATAAATAAGGGATGAAGTAACAAATAGCAACAACAATAACAAAAGTATACACACACACACACACATACATATCCACATACATCCTCTTAACGTCAAATTCAATTACCATGTACTATTTCCTTTGTTAACACCAAATGATTCACGTATCCGTTGTGGCATGAAAGAAGCAACGGGCTCTTCAACCAATTGACCACTTCATATCTTTCACACCAAGCGTTGTACAAGCCCTTCTCTCTTTTGCCAACCCTTGTTAACACTCAACGTTCTCCTCTTTTCATGATTTCTTTTGGTTTTTCTCTTTCTCTCGTTTTTTTTTTTCTTTTTTTTCTTTTTTTTCTTTTTTTTTTTCTCCTCTCTATCTCTGTGCATCACACTCTCTGTGTGCATCGTGCTCCTCTCTGTGTACTATACTTGTACCATTGAAAGAACATCTACCATTTTCTAGACACATGTAACACGATCAATGTACCACCACTGGAAATCCGATATACTTCGATCATACAAACGAGAGAGTAGTAGTATAGACAAACGACAGATAGTTTATAATCTCAACGGGATGATCCTTCAATTACCAATTTGACCGAGTATGTGGACACTGTTACTAGTAATCCCTTCTGGTACACAGGGTGGTTGATTGAGCCAAAAGTTCCTAGGTCATTCTGAAAATCAATTAAACTTTCTTGACACACCTAGAGTCTAATTTACTTTGTGTGTGTGTGTGTGTTTTTTTTTACCCTCTCAAATCGTAATACTACTACGTACTTGGAAACTTTTAGGTTAGAACTCGTTACAATATTTTCATTGGATTAATTGTTCTATAATTTAAAATTAATTTAAGTATGGATGATTATCTAATAGAAAAACAGATGGGGTGATTCACATACTATAAAAGTATTGTATCATCAATATGAGACATTCTTTTTTTGTTTTATTTAAAAAAAAAAAAAAAAATGATTGTTCATAGAAGAAAATGGGAATGGATGTCATAAGACTAGAAAAAAAAAAGTTATTATTACTTTTATAAACTTGAGAACACGTATATCTATCTCTATAGCACAGACGACACACACGTGCCACAGATAAAAATGTGTACCATTGAAACATTTTTTGTCCCCAATAAAAACAAAATGGTTGACAAGGAAAAAGGAGTAAGATGTAATATCATAAAACGGAAGTCGAAGTATAAGTTATGGAACGCCCTTAGAACCTCGACTTCTGCCTTTACGTTGAAAACGTTGAGAACTTTAGTGTGGTTTGAGGGAAGGAAGAAAACTGATCGATCTTCTACTATAAAGAGAGAGAAAGAGAAAGAGAGAGAGAGAGAGAGGTTAGAAAAGAGAGGAAGTAAAAGAAAGAAGAATCTACCAAACGGTTGGGATATCATCTTGGTGAAGGAGAACAGAAGTGGGCAATGTTAGTAAAGAGAAAGAGAGAGAGAAAGATACAAGTATAAAAGTGGAAAGAATAGAAGAAGAAAGAACGATGAGAAGTTGCTTGCTTTTGCTTGCTGGAGACTCCAGTAGACCGGCTGGCAGGGCTGGTGTGGTGTGTTGGCCCTTGTATTGATTCACGGCCCCTCGTACACCAACCCCCAACGAAACTTGAGAGCCACAGAAAGCAAGAGAGAGAAAGAGAGAGAGAAATAGTGTAGTCAAACTATCCTAGACTCGTCATCGAGGTTGAAATATCAAACTATTTCACCACCAGTAGTATTAGTAGTAGTAGTAGTAGTATGCCATAATCCCTTTAACCGAGGGCTACTCGTAATTCGCAGTAATTCGTGAGGACTTCTCTTGATCTATGTTGTTAGGCTTCTTTCGCAACCCTTATCGTCTTTCCCCAAACTCTTCCTAAAAAGAGTATAAAAAAAAAACACCTGATCCTTTTCTCTCTATATTCGGGATATGAAAAGTTTCATTTTTGTAGAAAAAGAATTTCAAATAGAAAAAAAAAAAAAAAAGATTAAAAAAACTATGTAATATTCTTTAATAACCAGAGATATAACGATGATGATGGGTAGAGAAATCCTAGGGAAATTTTCATCAAAGATATTAAAAATAATCGGTTATCATCCATTGATAAAGAAGATAACGATTATTACCTATTAATCAAACATTATTTACCGATCGAGTAGTAGAAATTTTCTTTTCTTCTTTTTTTTATTCTTTTTCATCTCTTTGGAGATTCTTCTTTTTATTTTCCATTTTTTTTTTTATTTCCAAGAGAAAAGATACTCAAACATTTCTAAATCGTATTTAAGGTGTTAAGTGTACGAATCGTTGAGCGTAAAGAAAAGAATAAACGAGTGGATTTTCTTTCTCTCCCTCAACTTTTTCTTCCTTCCTTTCTTTCTTTCTTTCTTTCTTTCTTTCTTTACTCCTTTCTTCCTTTCTTTCTTTTTTTTTTTTGTTCCTTTTGTGAACGAATGCGTTCACACTCTTTTTTCCACGTTTTCATGTATTCACCCTCTTGCGTACTCAACGAACCACTTTCATGTTCCTTTTTCAAACGACCAATCAAATTCACGTCTAATTGCTGGAAAAGAGTAGTGACGTTATAAAAGGACTCATTTTGTACTTACGTAAGTACATACGTATATTTACGTTACTGTAAATGTCCTTTTTACGAAAGGACTTTTTTTTAATCACTTTCAGAAACGTTTTTATCGATCGAGAAAAAGTCTACTAAGGAAAATGTCTACAATTTCACCCCCCACCCCATCCTTTTTCTTTTCCCACGGTTCTCTCACCCACCCTCATTCTTTTTCAATTGTTTGTTTGTTTTTTTTCTGTTTTTTTTTTTTTTTTTAATATTATTATTATTATTATTTTCAATGTAATTTAGATTAAACTTAAATTCATGTTATATTATTAACCGAGTTATACCTGTAAAGAGACTTTAAGAGTATAATGGAAGGGGTAAAAGATTGAGAGAGAGAGAAAGCGAGGGAGGGAGGGAGGGAGAAAGAGAGAAAATTCGCGCAGTGCCGCCTGCTGGCTCGCGATCGTACTAGAGTGACGCAGTCACCACCTGGCCTAAAACCGTAGCGCATCCACCCTCGAAATTTGCCATTTTTCTTCAACGTAACATCACACAATCTTAATCTTATACGACACAAATTAACAATATTATATTCTGTAAGTATAAAATCTATTTTTCTTAATATATATTTTCTTCATTCTTTCTTTCTTTCCTTATTTTCTTGTTTCTTTTTCGAGATTTGATTGACAGAAAGAAAAGAAAGAAAAAAAAAAAGAAAACACATCCCTCAGTGTCGTGCGCAAGAAAATAGATTTGTTTGTTACGAAAGACAGCATGAATTTAAAATCCCCTCTCATAAACCCTAACCCTAACCCTATCCTTTTCTTTCTCACACACCCACATACGCATACATGCGCAAATACAAATATACAAATAGAAATTTTTCTGTGGTTCTTTTTTTTTCTTTCTCTTACTCTCTGGATGTATTTGAATAAAATTCATTTATAATTTGTGAAAGATCAAATTCCTCTAGAGGATTAATTATCATCAATTAATTATTATAGGAACATTTCTAATCCTTATACTAGTCTTTATATAGATATATATAGATATAGATATAGATATAGATATAGATATAGATATAGATATAGATATAGATATTATATAAATGTGTATGATCTTGGGTGGTGCACTAGGAAGAGAGAAGGCGTGTTCAGGATAAGGTCGATAACATCATGCGCCCGCGCATTTCTATCTTTCTTTCTCTTTCTCTCTATTTTTTTTCTTTGTTCTAAGAAAAGAAAAGATGTCCAAAAAAAGAAAACTAGAGAACTATTTTCTATCCCTAGTATTTTTTTTTCAATACTATTCTTTGTTAGTTTTATTATAATAATAATAATAATAATTTTTCGTTGTTTTTTTTCTATTTCTTTGTTTACTACAATTCTATGAAAGATAAAAATTAAGATAATAAGAAACTAACAACCCCTAGGGATTATCGGAAGTACATATATATATATATATATATATATATGTATAAATTTTTATAACACAATATAGAATTAAAAAAAATTTCATTGTTTGATGATAAAAATGGGATGAACTCTGGGTGCCAGGGAAAAGACGAAAAGGGTGGTTTAATGCAGGATGAGTTGCATATATATATATATGTATAAATTTTTATAACACAATATAGAATTAAAAAAAAATTTCATTGTTTGATGATAAAAATGGGATGAACTCTGGGTGCCAGGAAAAAGAAGAAAAGGGTGGTTAAATGCAGGATGAATTGCGAAACGAATTTTGTTTTATCGATCGACCCTTTCTCAATGCACATCCCCAATCCAACAATCCTGTGCACGCATGATCGTTCCACTTCGATCCACGCAAAAAATTACCCCTTTTTTGTTTCTTTTTTTTTTGTTTTTTTTTTGTTTTTTTTTTGTTTTTTCTTTTTATTCTCGTTCATGTTTTCTCGTTTGGTTTTTCCTTTTTTTTTCTTTTTTTTTGTTACTGCGAATCGAGTTGGTAATATAATTCTTTTTTTTTCCGTTTCTCTCTCTCTCTCTCTCTGTTTTTTTTTGTTTTTTGTTTTTTTGTAAGTTACAACCCTCGGGGTAGATAATCGAAACGTGATTGGTCCGTTAAATTCATTGAGAGAAAAGAAAGAATGTTATGTATTTAGTTACTTTTAGTTCAAATATATATATGTTTTCGAAAACCATTTTTTTTATATTCCTATTCAAATTTCAATAAGAAATATTTGTTTTTATTATTTTATTTATTTATTTAATTTGTGTATTTCAATATTTGTATATTTCTTTGTTTTTTTCTTTTTTTTTTTTATCAAAAAGAAATATTTCTACAAAGATTATCAATGTTGTATCTTTTTTTTTTTCTCTAGTTCTATTTTTTTCTAGTTCTTTTTTGAAGGATGCAACACAAAAAAAAAGACTATAACTCGATAAAATAGTATCGTATTTCGTTAATAATTAATTTGTTGACACGTAAAACGATGTAGAAGAAAGCTCTAAAAGAAAAGTTTCCAACGATTTAATTGAGTTCTAAATTTTGATTTGGAAATGTTAAAAAAAAAAAAAAAAAGAAGAAAAAAGAAGAAGAAGAAGAAGATGGTGTTTTGATGGTGGTTCGTTCGTTCGTTCGTTCTCTCGTCTTCTTGCGTGACGGAGAACATTTCTATTTTTGGAAATGAAAGTGTTAGAGAGGGAGTTGCATCGCATATATACGTAGGTGTATTATGTGTATGTGTATGTGTGTGTAAGAGAGGGGGATGGTGAGAGGGAGAAAAAAAAAGGAAGGACGAGGAAAGCAAACCACCCACGGTGACTCTTCTCCATCTTCTTTTAATCTCTTCACTTCTCCCTTTTCTTTTTTTATTTCTTCCTTTTTATATTCTCATCTCTTGACCTGAACTGAACTCACAGCCAACACAACTACCATCATCGTCTCTTTCGACCTACCTATGAGAAATACATTGAAAACATAACCTTAAAAAAATATTATTTATTTATATAAAAAGCTCGATATATTTACAAAAAAAATATCTAATTAATTATAAACCTAGTAATATTTATCTAATTGTAAGATAAATAAGAGAGAGAGAGAGAGAGAGAGAGAGAGAGGAGTTGTTACGTCAATAAAAGTTATTATTAATTAAATACTAAATTAATACTAAATTATAAAATAATTATTTATATATATTTATAATTTATAATTATAAAATAATTATAAATTAATACTAAGTTAAAAAATTACTTATGAAATAATTTATAAAAAATTATTTATAAATATCTATTTATAAATTTAATTAATATTTAATATAATTACTATTATAATTAATATTTAATAATTTTAATTTAATTAATATAATAAATATTATTAAATAATATTACATTAATATTAAATAATTTTAATTTAATTAATATAATAAATAATAAATATTATATTAAATAATATTATAATAATATTAAATAATTTATAAATAGGAAATTATTTATAAAAAAAAAAAAATATATTATAAAAATATTTTTTAATTTGTGGAAATATTTTTGTTGAATTCTTATTGGTCGTGTGCGTATAAATATATTCTATATATATACATACATATACATAGGTATATACGTATATATGCCCATTATAAAATATTTAATTTAAAAAAAAAAGAAAAAAAAATTTCACATCTAGGAAATGAAGATTGAATTCGACGGAGTTTTGATTGGTTGATATAGCGCAATGCACAAACCAATCAAAATCCATCAAAGCAAAATGTTCATACCACCTTTTATTCCCATACGTTTTCGTATTAATTTATATATAAAAAATAATCCATATTTATATAATAATAATAATAATAATAATAATAATAATAATAATAATAATTTATTTCTTTTGAATTTGTTCTTGTAGAAAGAACAAAACGAAAAAGGGGAGAGGTCGTTGGGAGGTTCTTCGAATTACAATTCCTTCCCAGACGATCTTTACCTGGACGATCAAGAGGCCTCGGAAGGTTCTGGACGAGGTGGAAACGAGGGACGAGACGACCTTGAAGCATCTGGTAGCGGTCTTGGTCCTGACGACGAAGACGGTGATGACGAACATGGTAATAAAAACAGAAATATAAATCAATAAATAATTTATAATAGCAGATAGTAACAATATTGTTTTTTTTTTGTTCATATTTATTTCATTTATTTTTTATTTATCTTATTATTCTTTTCTTCTTCTAGAATTCGACTCGAACAATAACAGAATAGAACCTGTGCCAAACAAACCAATTGAACCAAAGGAACCCTACATTGATGAAAATAACAACAACAATAAAGTTCAAGTACGAGAAAAGAATATTACAATATTTTTATTCTTTTCATTTTATTTCATATGTAAAGTATATTATAAATTATTCACAAGAGAACACATGCAAAGATCATGCATGCGTAATATATTTATGTGTATAAAGCTGAATTTTGAATAAGTTTCATATTTTTTAGTTGTTTTATTTTACTTGTTATTTTTTCTTTTTTTTTCATGTAGACCAACGTCGATACAATAAACCGACCAGATAACGAGGAAGTCGATGTAATCGAGCCATCAACTGGTGAAGACGAACACGTGGATAACACTGACGATAGTCACGACGTTTACATAATGAATCCAAAACACGAGGACCGTGCCAGTTCATTCTTTGCACAGCCTGGCGTTTTAGCGGGTATACAAATCTATTTTGTTCATTCTTTATTAATTACAATTGATTGCAACAATGTAATATACAAAAAATTGCATTCATTGCATCAAACAATGATAGTAGAATTAATAGGAAAGAAGTAATAAATATTATATCAATTGTATATTCACATTTACGTGTTCAAAAGCAACAAAAAATTGATTGCAACATTGTGATATACAAAAAATTGCATTCATTGCATCAAACAATTATAGTAGAATTAATAGGAAAGAAATAATGAATATCATATCAATTGTATATTCGCATTTACTTGTTCAAAGGCAACAACAAATTGATTGCAACATTGTGATATAAAAAAAATTGCATTCATTGCATCAAACAATTATGTTAGAATTAATAGGAAAGAAATAATGAATATTATATCAATTGTATATTCGCATTTACTTGTTCAAAAGCAACAAAAAATTGATTGCAACATTGTGATATAAAAAGAATTGCATTCATTGCATCAAACAATTATGTTAGAATTAATAGGAAAGAAATAATGAATATTATATCAATTGTATATTTGCATTTACTTGTTCAAAAGCAACAAAAAATGGATTGCAACATTGTGATATAAAAAGAATTGCATTCATTGCATCAAACAATTATAGTAAAATTAATAGGAAAGAAATAATAAATATTACATCAATTGTATATTCGCATTTACGCGTTGAAAAGCAACAACAATAAAACTAAAGCAGACAAATTAATAAATTTTGTTTTGTTTTTTTAGCGGTAATCGGTGGTGCTGTAGTCGGCCTACTTTGTGCCATACTCGTGGTGATGTTCATCGTATACAGGATGCGCAAAAAAGATGAAGGTTCGTACGCATTGGACGAACCAAGAAGATCACCAGCGGCCCAGGCCTTTCCTAAACCGGGCGCACCCCATCACAATCGAGAATTTTATGCTTGAAGAGACGTAGGCCATCTGGCTTCGTTACCGGCTAATTTTCCTACCATGAAGAAGAATATTCTGGTAGAATGTCGCGATTTCAAGCCAGGGAATAGAAAGACACGCACGATCGAATCGTATCGATATCAAGACGATCGTAGCTGGACGATGATTTGAATGATCTAGCCGTAATGCTCGATAATGATGATGATGATGATGGTGATGATGATGGATGATGAAGAAACTGACGACGACAATGATGATGATAATGATGAAAATAAAAATAAAAGAAACGGCGGAACACGTGGCAACTCTCTTTATAGGACAAAACAAAAAGATAATACACGCGCATACGACAACAACAACAACAACACAAATTAAAATAGAAACAAAGAAAACCGGGGGTTAGGGTGGGGGGAGGGGAAGTAATATTTAATATAATACAAATTAAATGAAAATAAATTCAAGAAAAAATATGATGGCGGGCAAGAAGAGGAAGCGTCGCGATCGACCAATCCCGTGACAGTAAACTTCATTTCTTCTTCGTATTACGAAGCTCGTTCATCCCAATCAGACACTTCGTTTAAGTGTAACACGATTGAAACGCGTTCTGCAGTCCTACCTCCGCGTACTCCTTCGAAAAATTATTGTCTATTTGTTCCTTTTTTTTTTTTTTTGGTTTTTTTATTATTTCAATTAAATTATTATTCTTTTTATTCTTTTATTATTTATCTTCTTCTTTCTTCTTCTTCTTGTGTTTTTATTTTCTTCTCGTAAATTTATAATCATTGTATTCATTATTTATTGTCTTTTCGTCAATGCAACACCTTCTTCGAGATTTTTGCTGAATTTCAAAATTCCCGCGTTTTAATCTACTTTTATTTATACAAATTTTATCTTTATTATTTGATTTTATTTATTTTTCTTCGTTAAAATCGTTTTTTTTTTTTATTCAAAAAACGAAACAGAATTTAATCTAAGTGTGATTTTAATTCATTTTAACTTTTTATATCGAACATCGATCGATAAAATCTGTCCTCAGTATTTCATTGTTCTTTATAAATTATATTATTATTTGTTTTATTATTTTGTTTTTTTGTTTGCTTTTAACAAATTCTTGAAAACTAATCAATCGTGGTATATATTCGTGCTCTCTCTCTTTGATTAAAATATATGTATGTATAAAGATGAAAGAAACTGTATGTATATGGAACTATATTTTAGAAGGTGTCCGATTCTTTTCTTTTTCTTTTTTTTTTTTTTCATTCTAACTTTTGGTGGAAGGAGGAAATATATATATATATTATTAAAAGAAAAAAAAACAAAAACAAAAGAATTTCCGTGGACACCGATTCCAAATGCATTTACACATACCGGTAGATCATATACGACATCAATATGCATTTACGTCTAGCTGCATATTAATTATTATTATTAATATTATTATTATTATTATTATTATTATTATTATTATTATTGTTATTATCATTATCATCATTATCACTATCATTATTATTATTATTATCATTATTATTATGATAATAAATATATATTTATGTGTGCGTAGAAAGAAAGTGTGAGTGAGCAAATGAATGAATGATTGAATGAATGAATGAATGAATGAGAAAAAGACAAGATGAAAAAGATGGTATATGTGTGGGTGTGTGTGCAAGCGTATAGTGTATGTAAAAGAGTTATAAAGATACTTGAAAAATTGTGTGGTTAAATGAGAGAGAAGAAAAAAAAAAAAAAGTAAAACAAATGGCCACACACACGCATTAATAATATTGTTGATTTTTCAATCTTCCCAAAGTGATGGGGGAAAAAAAAAAGGGAAAAGAAGAAACAATATCTCAATAATTATTTCTTTTTTTTCCTTCGATTAAAATAATTCAATCGATGTAATAAAAAAAATGTTAACTATAATCGTTACCCTTTAATATACCGATAATTAGATTATTAAGAAAAAGAAAAAAAACAACAACAAATGTATTTTTCCTCGTCGCGTTTTACTTAAAAATAAACACACACACAAATAAAGTCGAAATGCAAGGACGAAAAATGAATTTGGCGCCAAGAAAAATCAAGATGGCGATTACGATAGATAAATCTAAATAATCGGTCGATTTAAAGGGTTAACGATGTATTTCCACAGAGAAAATGGTACTGTGTCTCACACACAAATGTGTAATATAATAATAAGCCTATGAATGATGATGATGATTATAATGATGATTATTATTACTATTATTATTATTATTAATATTATTATTAATATTATTATTATTATTATTATTATTATTATTATTATTATTATTATTATTATTAAAATATAATATAAATCGATCGATCGTTTCGCGAGAAACTGTGTACATATCGATACTTCATAACGATCGATCGTCTTTTTTTTAAGTTTTTTAATTAATTGATATATATATATATATATATATATATATATATATATATATAAATATATCTCACATTTTTTTTTGTTCAGACGTTTCTGATTGAAATAATTAATAATTTAATTATGTAATTTGTTAATTAATTAATTGTATATATTCGGTCGAAAGTTTGCGCCCTTACGTTCCATTTGTTTTTTTTAATTTTTAAGTATTATTTTTATTATTATTATTATTATCATTATTATTATTATTATTATTATTAATATTTATGTATGTAAGAAAAATGATATATCGATCGTCTAATACCATAAACAGATTTCATTGGATTTAATATCTAATCCAATGATGAATTTCGTAATATTGAATTATTTGATACAATTATTAAAATGTATTTCAATAAGAAATTTACTTAATTTATATATTACGTAATTCCCTTATGGTATTATTATAAATGGTGCCATATATACATATATGTCTGTATGTATTAATTATGGTCTTTTATTTAATTGATTATATTGAAAGATCGGACATAAGATGAAACATTTGAAATTTTGCCGCGCAACAAATGGAAAGATGGCGTAGCTTTCTTTCTTCCAATCAACGACAATGATGATGATTATCATGATCATAATGATATAACAAAATAATAAGAATAATTTGAAAAATTATAAATCATTTGTTTGTTTGATTGATTATTTATTTTGAATTTATGATTGAATTGATTATTTTCAAAGATCGAATATAAAATGAAACATTTGAATTTTTGCCGCGCAACAAATGGAAAGATGGCGTAGCTTCTTTCTT
>NW_015149057.1:43199-55061 GCF_001465965.1 Polistes dominula | reverse complement strand
TTTTAATTGATTCACGTCAGTTTTAATGTTATGTAAATTTAAAAGAAGTTATTGTAAAAAATGATTATTAACAACTACTCACTTAGAATTGATTTGAGATTGTCTTCTTACAGCACTGTATCTAATAGCGATGGTTAAAGCTTTAGATAGATAAGATGCTATATCTTGTATTAGAAGAACTCGTACGAACATCATTGTACCGTAAGTTAATTTATCGCTTGTAGCTTTAATATAAGTTCCATCTTCTAATATCTGAAGAAGAAAAAGAAAAAAAAAAAAAAGAAAGAATTTATTAAGAAGTAAAAATGTAAAATAATTTATTTCTTCCGTTTTTACCTGAGAATTTTTCATTAACATATGTTCTCTTGGTATTCTAACATTATCAAACCCTAAGAACCCATTATTGGTCGCATTCATTCCTAATTTAGTTCCAATTTCTCCAATTTTGATACCTACGAATATAAGAACCTTTAATATTAATACTTTTAATATATTATTATTATTTACATACCTGGTAAGGGTTCATGAGTCTCTTCATCTCTGAGTTGTACGATAAATGGATGTACTCCTTTGCATTCACCTTGTGTATACAATTGTGCAACTACTACGGCATAATTCGCAGTATGACCCACTGAAAATCAATGAACAAAATTAAATGTTATTCTTACAGTATTTACAAAAATGATAATAATATGTTATATAAATGTAATACGTTATTATCATTTATAATTAACATAGAAAATAATACTAACAACCACCAGGCCACCATTTGTACGCAGTTAAAGTTGGACTGTTCAATACAAATTCTTTAGTTTTAGGATCATAAGTCGCAGTAGTTTCCAAACCTCTGATAAACGTTCCATGACCAAGCTCTGTCTAAAATAAATCAATTACATTTTAATATATATATATATATATATAAAAGAAAAATATTAGTAAATAAAAATAATAATATTATCACTTATTAATTATTAATTAAGAAGCTTTATAATATCAATTTTACTTGAGCATAAGTTCCAATGATATTGCTAGACCAAGCTCTAGGTAACCAAATCATTTGTTGTTCAGATGAACCTTGTCCCAATAATGCTGGTATAAACATTGCATGATGTAAAGTTAACGGATTTCCATCTTTTAATACAGCAGATCCTAACATCCCACCTAAGATTTGTCTATAAGAAAAAATATAAATAATTTGCGATGATAAATAATTATTTATAATATGTGCATTTATAATTTTATTTGATAGATTAAATTATTTAACATATATTTTAAAATTTAAATTAAAAAAAAAATATATATATATATAAATATATATACAGGGTGATTCTTGTAACGGGGACAGGGTAATATCTCGCAAACTATTGACATTTCGATGACCTTCACTGAATACTTTTTAACGCAGAATAAAAAAAGGAATGGAATAGTGTAAAAAAAAAATATAAAGTTGCATTTGAAAAAAAAAAAGTGCAACTACATCTAGCTGGTGCATCGATGCATTTTTAAAACAAGTAAGATCATAGAAAGTTGACATTGGATGTGTCATATAACTTTTTCCCTTATGATTTTTTTCTATTGTTACTTAAAAAACAAGTTATTACCTGTCCCCGTTACAAGAATCACCCTCCTGTATTGGGATCTCAATATATATATTAGTGTGGGTCAAAAAAATGACTTATTTTTTTTTTTTTTCAAGTGCCACAGAAAAATGGGTTGCTAGACACCTTAAAAGAATTCTCACCAAATATGAGCTCTTAATTTTAATAGAAAGATCCTCCGCATTGCAGTTTTTTATTTTTTTATTTTTTTTTTTCAGTCCAATAGATTAAAATTCATAACTCATTATTTATTGATTGTACAGAAAAATGTTCTAGACGAATTTTGTAGGAAATTTAATGCTCTACAAAAAAGGTATCTTATATTTTTTCCGTAAACCTCACCATTTGAATGATATTGAAGATTGAAATTTGATGATTTTTAGACAAATGAAATCATTTTTGCTTATGAATTTTATAACTCGACAATAAATGATTATTAAAAAATGCGCAATACAAATTATTATAGGAAATTAACTGTTCTATAAAAATGGTGTCTTATGTCTTGGCGATTAAATTAAGCGTTTAAAAGATATTCATCATCATCAAAAAAAAATGTCTACTGATTTTATAAGTTTATACTGATGGATATAAGTGTACTGATTAGATATTCGAAAAATTTCTATTTAATTTATACATTTTGAGAAAATTCACACGAATTTTAATTTTTATCAACTGAGAAACTTCCAAATATTTTTCAGGATTTTTTTTTTTTTTATGTGTAAGTATCTTTGTCTACATTAAAAAAAAGAATAAATTGTACATTATTTATCGCTTAGTTAATTATTTATTAATAAAAAAAGCAAACTTTTCATTATAAATATATTATGATATGTTTCAGTTTCAATATATATATATATATATATATATTGCATTTGTTATAAAAGATATTAGATAAATTCTTACATATATGTAAACATATCACTTGATCCCGTAGTTTGTAGAGAATCTAATTTTTTCAATACAATGCATCCTTTTCTTATCGCATCCTCATAAATTTCTTTATGACTTTTATACTTGGCAGGCACATTGTCCTTTAACAATGGATCGTTTAAAAAATAGCTTTCTAAAAATAACAAAAAAAAATGAGACAATTAAAAAATAAATCATTTTAAATCATCGTTCGTATAAAATCATATTTAAAAAAAAAAAAAAGAAAAAAAAAAGGACAAAATAAAATATAAAAGGCTTAACGTAATTATAGAAGAATATTATGAAATAAAATGCAGTCGAATGGAAAAAAAAAAGAAACAAAAAAGAAATTTAAATAAAAATAGATCAATAGGTCTTATTTAACATACAAGAGTATCCATGGTCATGTCTGTATGAGACTGTAATTACAAATTCATATATTGAAAAGGTTAAAATGCTTATGCTAATGCTTATTATCCGTTTGACATATAAGCAAATTAAATCAATGTCACTATCTATTTCATTTAAAATTAAAATACTGATGAATCATCCCAATAATGGCATAGCTTTTTTTCCTTTTTTTTTTTTTCAATAATATAAATGAAATATCATCATAGAGATATTACAGATAGAAGAAACAAACCATAGGCGGTTGTGTAAGTGGAAATGTCTCTGCATGAATATAGCAGTAAAAAACGAAAGGTTGATGTTGTCTCTCTCTAACTTATGCGGTACACATATATATATATAACGCAAGAAAGAACAAAAAACTCGCAAATTAAAGAGAGACAACATCAACCTCCTATCTTCTATCCAGTGAAGCCAGATCGCGGAACATTTCTATCCCTTCTCTCAAGTCCAGCACGTCTCGCACAACAAAATTTACGTGTCCGGTGTGTCGGAAAACCGAAAAAAGCCGAGGGAAGTCGAGATAGCTGCGCGACAGAGGAGAAATAATACCCCCACCACGCATACTACACATTGTTTTACAAATTGTTCAAATGTGTCCATGTATTTCTTTGCGACGCGTGGTGGGGGTATTACTTCTCCTCTGTCACGCAGCTAACCTCGGCTTCCCTCGACTTCTTTCGGTTTTCCGACACACCGGACACGTAAATTTTGTTGTGCGAGGCGTGCTGGACTCGAGAGAAGGAGTAGAAATGTTTCTTAATCTTGGCTTCACTATTTCTATCTCTTTTTATTTCGCCGACAGGTTTTATACTGGCTTGTTTGCTCCATGTGTAGTCTTTCTATGAATATCATACAATTTAATTATATATAAGAAAAAACAAGATGAAAGCAAAGTACAGATATCATATGATCAATAAAAATAAAAGAAAATAAGAATATAATGTTATACATATGCGCACACACACACACACGCACACACACACATATCTCATAATTATTTCCCATTTTTTTTTCTTCCTTATGACATCAAATCTTTTACGTAATAAATGTGATTAACAATAAAAAGTACATATTATTATCAAGCAAAATAAATTTTATTTGAAATGTTCAAATTAGTTATTTGAAAGAAAAAAATACTGCGAGATGAATAGGAAACGAAGATACGAAAATTAATATTGCGAAATAAAAAAATAAGAAATTGTAAAGTAAACCACCTTGAAAGATAAAACTGGACATAGGACGTAATCTTTCTCATAAATATTAAAGAGTAAATCAAATTTTTGTCACTAAATTTATCTTTATTTTTTCAATTTTCTTCTTTATTTTATTTTTTTTTTTTTTTTTTTTTTTTCTTTTTTTTTAGTACTCTATCATCGTTCCTATACGTCAAAGTTTTTGTATACTTTATCATTCCATAATCTACCAGTTATTTATTTATTACTTATTTTATTACTTATTTTTTAAAGAAAAAAATAAGTAATTATTGATCCAAAAGATATACAAAAAGAGTGTTACTTGAATTACACATGTAAAATTTTGAAGATTTGTAATATTCATGATTAGAATGAATTGAAGATTCTAAATATTCATGATTATAATGAATAAAAAGAAAAAGAAAAGTAGGATGATACAACAGGAATAATCAGATATGAAAATAACTGGATCTTGACCTCAATAATATATGAAAGCTTAAGAAATCTTCTATTTGCAAATAAATATTCATTAAAATATAAAAAAAATTAATTTCCGTATAAACGAGATAAGATTAGATAAAAAACTTATGATGACGTGGAGAGATCAATGAATAATCTATCCAAAGTAGCATATAAAAATGAAAGAAAAAGAAAAAGAAAAAGAAAAAGAAAAAAAACAAATAAAAAAAGAACAAACATATAGTAATAATATCATTTTTAGTAGAAAAATCTCTGTGCTTAACTTAAACATTTAATACAAACCTAATTCACGTCGTTGAGCAACTTTCTCAGGACTACCATTTAACCAAACAGTTAACTCATTTGGGTCAAAAGTACAATTTTGTCTTTCACGTAATAAATCCTTATTTATAGTTATTTTCGTTTTATTTTGATACATTTTGATTCGAGATTTTCTTCTTCTTCTTCCTCTTCTTCTTTTTTTTATACAATAAATACGAGATACAAATTTTATAATGTATAAGAAATTAAATTACAAATTTCAATATATATTTAAATTTGTTCTCTTATGCTTGGTATTATAACTTTCTCTCGATCTTATAGTTTATTTCTTTTTTTCTTTTTTCTTTTTTCTATGTATATATATATATATATATATTTATATTTATATATTATAACACTTATCTGTCACTTTTAACAAAATTTTATGTACAAAAATAATTGACTCACAAATAAAAATTTAACGACATTTACTAAAAAACTACTTAATACATTATTTTGCAACGAATAAATCTTAATTATTACACGTAGTAGTCAATTACTAATAAAGATATGCGCGTTCGTTTTATTCCATTCTCTGACTAACGTTAGAGAATGTTTTTCTCTCTTATTAACTCATTTCTCTTTATTTTTTTTTTTTTTTTTTTTTTATCGTTCTTTTCTATGCAAACACAAAAACAATTGACATCTGACAGAAATTAGTAACAACTATTCTATAATTTTTTCACATCGATCATCGGTAATATAGTATATCTATATTATCGACGCAAATTATATATATATATTTTTATTAACTTTATAATTTCATTTAAAAATGAACTTTACAAGAATGACTTTTCTTATAATTATATTTATCATATTATTTCTTTTTTTTTTTATTATTAAATGCATTTTAATAAAAATCGAATATTTGAATTTCTTGCGTTTTAGTACAATCGTTCGATATCTCGATTGTAGTACTTCCGTTGAGAATACGAGAATGCGGAGAGGAAATCACAAGTCAACCATCTTGCGATTCTTTCTACTCAGTCACTTAACGGAGTAAGATGAGGTAAGAATTTATTATGAGGTGAATTATTTTATTATTATACTTTAATATATATTTTTATTAATAATTATCAGTTGAACAAATGCATTATAAATATTTTGTGGTTGTGTAACGTAAATTTCAATAAATAGTTATTGTTTTTATATGTTAAGTCTAGTTGTGTTGATGGATGACCACATGGTACTATACTTGACTATCATACATATCTTTTTCTTCTTTTTCTATGAATATTTTTATTCTATTTATACATAAAATGTAATAGTTTTCATGAACAATCACATCGAATGTTAATCTAATTAAGTCCCCTCAATAATTTGTCTCATATGAGGAATGTGTATACATATGTGTGTTTGTGTGTATGTGTGTAATTAAGCTAACTGTATGTTTTAAACTAATTTTTATTTGTATATATTTTTTCTTTTACAGTTCTTTAAAATTACAAAAGAGGCTGGCAGCCTCTGTTATGAGATGCGGGAAAAAAAAAGTTTGGTTAGATCCCAACGAAGTTAACGAAATAGCTAACACAAATTCGCGTAAGTTCATTTGCTGATTTATTAATTAGTCATACTCCAATATATATATGAAATAATAATTAGGATACTATTAAATTTATAATCATTGTTGACGATATCTCTGCTTTCTTTTTCATAAAAGGTCAAAACATCCGAAAGTTAATAAAGGATGGTTTAATTATCAAAAAACCAGTAGCCGTTCACAGTAGAGCTCGTGTTCGCAAGAACACAGAAGCTAGACGAAAAGGTCGTCACTGTGGTTTTGGTAAAAGAAAAGGAACAGCAAATGCTCGTACTCCACAAAAAGTAAGTTCAAAAAATGGTTAATATAATAATTCAATACTTAATAGGCAACAAAGATTTAACTTTATAGATATTTTGATTGTATATTAATTATAACGATAAGTATAGATTGTTATAAGGATTTAATTTAAATTAATTAAATATTACAGGACTTGTGGATTCAAAGAATGAGAGTTCTTCGTCGTCTATTAAAAAAGTACCGTGAAACGAAAAAAATTGACAGACATTTATACCACTTGCTTTATATGAAAGCAAAGGGTAATGTTTTTAAAAACAAGAGAGTACTTATGGAATTTATCCATAAGAAGAAAGCCGAAAAAGCTAGGGCTGAAATGTTGTCAGACCAAGCTGAAGCGCGTCGTACTAAAGTACGCGAAGCTCGAAAACGAAGGGCTGAAAGAATTGCCACAAAAAAACAGGAACTAATGCAATCTTACCAACGGGAAGATGAAGCAGCTGCTTCACAGAAAAAATAATTCTTAAGACCAACCGTTTTATTATAAAAATAAAATATATTGAAAATTATTAATGCATTATTTAAATTCAAATTATCTTTTATTTACCAACTTATGATAATATTTTGATTTCACATATAATACATATTTAACAGAATTGAATTAAATTCTATAAATAAAAAGACAAAAAAAGAATCAAATAAAATAGATTTAGTATATAGTTTTGTATATCATAAAAGATTATCTAAAAATATTAACTTGTAGCATCTTATAGAATAAAAATAAATATATATATATATGTATAGTTTACAATTTTGAGAATACAATAGACAAAAAATATGATTTATTATAAAACTTTTTATAGATCTAGTTGCATCTAGTTTTTAATTTAGAATAATATTGAATAAAATAACACTAGATTTGAAACTTACACCATACGCGCCTAGCGTACCGACATTTTACATTCTTCTGTTATAGCGAGCGTTAGTATCGAAGGTGTCGAGTATTTTTCATTATTACAAAGGTAAATTCTTGTTTATTTATATTAATTCGATTATAAAACAAAATAAAACTATCATTTATTATATCGGTAATATTTAATTGAGATAAATATTAAACAGTATATTTGTAATTATGAAAACAGTTTGTAGCATATATTTAAAAGAGAGGTTAGGTTTCTTAATAATAGGTTAATAGTCAAACACGTATAATAATTATTTTTAATCGTATAATTATACACGTAATTTTTCAATAATATAACAACATATATATATATATATATATATATGTATATCTGTAAATGTATATGTATATACAGCATTATTTAAAATAATCATAAAATATCATTTTTAATATGTTTTTTCTCATGTAATTCTTATGTAAAATATAATAAGAATAATGTAAAATTCATTCTTTGCAATTCACAGCTGGAATGTATATTAATCGATGGCCTAAACACTGATACAGCAACAATGGATCACGATAAAAATGTTAGTAAACACATGAGCTATGTAGTTTGATCTTTGATTTTTWTTTTTTTTTTTTTTTTTTTTTTACTTATTTTTCTCTTTAATCTTTAATATTTTTTATTATTTATTTTGTTTGTTGATCCTTCATATATAGATTGGTAATAATAAATGTGTAGTATCTATCTTTTTATCTTTAAATACCTTGTGTGTTTATCATTTAAAGTTATTTGGTGTGTTAACCCTTTTAAAATACAAATCATAAATAATTAATTTCATTGAAATATGTTAATGATATTTTAACATATCAATAATCTTTGCACGAATCAATACAAGTTTTGTTTGTTTGTTTATTTTGTTTTCAATTTAGTTTAACACTCGTTCACATATTTTATTTGTTTATATTTAGTAACTACTACATACATTGAAAAATTACTACATTTTACAATACAATTTTGTTAAACACGATATTTAGATTGGATTTTTTTTTTTTTTATTGGAAGATGTACAAAATAATGTTGATGTTGCTTGCAAAGTATAAAAAAAATTATTAGAACGTTAATATGTTGTTTGAATCAATATAAATATTTAGAGCGTACACCATGTATGTTTGTACATGTGTATTAACAATTATTAGTAATCATCAGTTTAGTTTCATTAGATATTGTTCATTTTATTTATTCTTTTAGAGTATTTTAAAGATATTATAGTTTTTCTTTTTCACGGAACATAAATTAAATGATTACTTCATTAATATATATGTATGAATGGTTGTATATATGTATATATAGTTGTTTATATGTATAGTTGTTGTAACATGTTCATTTATGCATATGCAATTAGTAAATGTGATTAGATATACGTAATTGCGAATACTTTAAGATAATTTTCTTATTTTTGATTATATATGTATATATATATATATTTATAATACTTTTCATATGTTGTAAATTTAGGAATTATTATTATTATTATTATTATTTGATATTGTCTATCTTTAATCTCGGTAATAATTTATTTTTATGTTTATATACAAAAAACTTAAAATTATATATTATAATTTATCAATGGTGTTATTAATTAAATGAAATTTAATTTTAGTTACAAGAGGATGAACAGATCAATGTGATTACACGATCTGCAGCTAGGCATCTTCGTCGTAAACGATTAAACGAAGCAAGAAGAGCGAGAAATCAAATTTTGGATGAATTTATTAATGGAGTTGATGAGAAGATCAATCAAGAAACAGAAATTCATACTGACAGTGAGAAAAATAAATTGACCAAATCAAAGGCTCGTAGATTACGTAAAAAGGAAAAGGCTAAATTATTGGAATGTTGTTGTTGCGATACATCTGTAGTCTCAAATAATTTTCTACATTTAGAACCTAACTGTTGTATTAAATCGAATCAGAATACATTTGATTCTCATCTTAATAATGTGCAACATTTTGAAGATCTGTTTGCACAATCATTACTTTCTTTAGGAAATCATAAAAAAACAACAATTGGAAAAAGTGAAGATAATATCGATTGTGAATATAATTATAACAAGCAAGATATAAACAGATCACAGTCTTATCTTACTAAACTTGTTAACTTTGATTCAGAAGATTTATCTGACTCATCACAAATAGTTATTTTCTCAGGATTACCAAAATCAATAAATAAGGAGGAACAAACTCATTGTACGAAAAATAGTTCGGGTATAAAAAGGTCTTATTTAGAGTCTTGTAATATTAAAGTAGTCCAATCTTCGGATACTTCTTTTCCAGTATCTGAAAGTTCATCGAGACCGAATTATTTGTTTATGCCCAACTCAATTTATAAAGATCATCAAGAGGAAAATAAGAATATATCATTGAATGATCAAACATTAGAAAATATTGTTACAACAGATACTTTTCCATTAAAATATGCTGGTAAGTTAATTATATTTTTTATGTACAAATTTCTTATTGACTAAATGAAATGCTATAGAGTTGATAAAGAAAAGTTATTGTTAGATAAGATTAACTTATCAACTAATTCTAATTAAACACGTTGTTTTTAGAAGATGATGATTATTCTTCTTTGGTGATTCAAGAAATATCTGAAGAACCTTCAAATATTGACAAAATAACACAAGATTCTGTCGTACAAAAGGAAGAACCTTTGGATGAGTCTAAAGAATTAATTTTATCAGGTATGTGTACAACACAAATGATACAATACGCGATCTATATCATTTTTTAATAAACTTTGTTGATATAACATTTAACAATTCACTTGCAGTAAACTCAACGTTAGATACTTTAATATCTACAAAAAATGAACAATCCAATACAATAATGGATTCTAAGGGAAGCAGTACAGTTAAAACTAGAGAGGAGATAAAGGCTGAGCGTGAAGCAAGAAAGGCAGCTAAAGCAGCTAAAAAAGATAAGGGTAAAGTTGTAACTAATACATCCGACAAGCAGAATATTCCTGTTAAAGTAGATAATATTTCTAATGATAATGAAAAACAAAAAACAAATATAGTTACGATGTCAGAATCAAATGATATGTCTGCAACAGAAAATAATGTAAACAATACCACGACAGGAAGTACTGTTTGTATTAAATCTAGAGATAAAAGCAATGCTAAATTACTGGAAAAAAGTAATAATGCTTCTATGGTAATCCAAAATTCATCTAAAGAAGCTTCAGATATTGAAAAAACTTCACAAGATTCTGTCGTACAAAAGGAAGAACCTTTGAAAGAATCTAAAGAATTAATTTTACCAGTAAGCTCAACGTCGGATACTTCAGTTCCCACAAAGAACGAACAATCCAATAAAATAATGGATTCTAAGGCAAGCGATATAGTTAAAACAAAAGAAGAAATAAAGGCTGAACGTGAAGCAAGAAAAGCAGCTAAAGCTCTTAAAAAAGGCAAGGGAAAAGTTGTTGCTACTACATCCGAGAAGCAGAATATTCCTGTTAAAGAAGATAATATTTCTAATGATAATGAAAAACAAAAAGCAAATATAGTTACGGTGTTAGAATCAAATGATTCATCTGCAGTTGAAAATAATTCAAACATTATAACGACAGAAGATAGTACTACTAATATTAAATCTGAAGGTAAAAGCAAGGCTGAATTACGCGCTGAAAGAAGAGCTAAACAAGAAGCACAAAGAGCTGCTAAACAAGAGGCACAAAGAACTCCCAAACAAGAACAAGTTGGTGAAAAAGTAAAAGTTAAAAGTAAACCAAATATTGTTCAATCAAAGGCAGTTGTAACAGCTACAGCGGATCATCCAGTAGATGATATAACGAATAATATTGTAAAGAAAACAACAAAAGATGATACGCATCAAGTAAATCTGTTTAAACATTTGTATCATGAAAGAGAACATGCTTTGCATGAAGTTACTACATCTAATTATAATATACATCCAGCTATACGAAAACTTGGTGTACAGTACGAGAATAAAATTATTGTCGGTAGTAACGCCAGATGTGTAGCGTTTTTGGTAGCTATAAAACAGCTTATAGGAGATTTTGAGAGACCATTGAAAACTGATTTTAGTAGAGGCCTTGAAACAAAATTGAAACAATCTGTTTCTTATTTGCACGCCTGTAGGCCATTAGCTGTTTCAATGCAAAATGCATTGCGTCATTTAAAATGGCAAATGACTCAATTAGATTCTACGTCTACCGATACAGATGTAAATATTTCTTATTAATTTATGCTAAGTATTTCTTTT
>NW_015149057.1:32071-39765 GCF_001465965.1 Polistes dominula | reverse complement strand
TACACCGGCCGATTTAGTTACAGCTGTCGTTACAGAATTGGCTATTTTACCATGCACCAGCGTTCCTGTTATTCTACGAATTAAACCATCGGAAAGTTAAACTTGTCTGGATGTAATTATTGCTTTTATATTATCCATGTATATTACATGGTCGTAAAGAAACATCTATCAAGTCTAATTTCATTTATTTGAAATTAGATTCATATTCATTATGTTCATTCATTACATTATTAGAATTGTTCCTATGTCATCCAAAAATATATTATTTTATATACTTTTGAATAAAATTGTTTATTGTTAATAATAATAGTAATGATTATTGATATGATATAAATAAGTAAAGAAATATTAATAATCAAATTTTAAGATAATACTTTATTTAAAATATTTAAATTTTTAATCAACTCTAATATCATATTCGTACTAGAATAATTTTTCATTCCTTACATTTATTCTTGTTATTTTTATAATATAAATAATAATAATATCAAATGATCGATTATCGATAATAATATATATATTATATTATATATATAGGAATACTACTATTTTATTTCATTATATTTCTTCTAGATGTCGCTGTATTGTTTGTGTTTTGATTGGTCGAAATCACGTGTATCTGTACATTATAAAATGTAAAACAATTCTATTAGAGAAAAGTTATTTTTAAAGTGTTTTTATCAATGTTTAAAAAATTAATAACCGTATATTTTAAGAAATACATCAAAAATAGATACTTTTGTTCTAAATTATCGTCGAAAGAAAATTTGCGTAATGCATTGTTAACAAATTTACATGTTACATCAGGAGAAGTTGATCAATTGTTTAATTTATACAATGAAAGATTGTTAAAGATATCAGAAAAAAGAATTATTAGAAATAGTCAAATATGTAAGGTGAGTCAACATTCGTTATTATTCTAAATGAATTATTTCAAGAGGTTATGTTTAATAATACATACAGTATATATATATATATATATATAATGTACACATACACATAATCTGATTTTTCATATTTATTTTTTTAGGAACACAATATTGAATTAAAAACTGCAAGAAATATGTTCACTTGCTTTGTCATGTATTCTCATTTACTGAAACATAGAATATTTGTTTTGCAAGAGTTGGGTGTACCTAAAATACATATTAATTTAGTTTGGAAGTATGTTTATATTTGTATTAAATATACACATTAATGTTGTATGTACATAATACAAATGAATGCGTTATGTTTCTTTAATAGATTGCCGCATCTCATGAAGAAACCTGCTAGTGAATTTAAAACGATTACAAATATACCAGAGAAGCAACGTATTATGAGTAATATGATGTATCATATAGATAGAAATTTGTCAAACGATTTGCCCATTGAAAAATTGAATGAATCTGTATCTATGAGAGAACATTACAAAACATGTTTTACATATTACGCTCAAAAGAAATTAGGTGTCAAAAGTGACGAATCATTAAAATATACAGGATTTTCCTTCAAAAGTATAAGATTAATGACCAAGTTAATAGATTTTTATAGAAATAAATTGGGTTTTGATTTAGAATATGTAAGTAATATTAATTATATTGTATTATATAATCAATAGTTAACTTAATACTTATATTAATATTTCATTTTATAACACAGATAAGAAAACATTTATATTTATTGGATGTATGCCCGGATTATGCACAATATGTGATGGATAGTTTAAAGGATTACAACATATGTAATTATAAATTTGAAGAAGTCGTTAAAAAATGGCATACAATATTAAATTGCGATCCAGAAAATACGATAAAAGTATTATGCACCATAAAAAAATATGAAATAGATGAAAGAGCTTTGAAAAGTTGTCTTAAAATTTTGAAAGTTAGTAATGATTATCTTATTGATAGATTGAATGAAATATCAAATACACCGGATCTCAGAGTATGGAGTAAGAATTCACGTGTATTATTTTTCATAGTCCATAAAAACATGATCAATAAACGAGTTGAATTCCTTCGTAAAAAAGGTTATCTTAAATCGGCTAACTCGTATCTGATTACGAGCAACAAACATCATTTTCATAAGTAATAGGTTTATTATTATTATAAAATATATATATATATATATTTGAATATGATTTTTACAGAAAAAAATGAATATAATTAATAAATACAAAATATATTTCTTTGATATAGATTTATACAAGACGAATTAAATTTCATGATAAAAAGTGAATACATAGAATACATTCTATGTAAAGAACTAGGTTCCGACAAGAAATACGTGATCAAAATTTTGAAAAGACATCCATATTGGAACAGAGTATCTTTCGTTGATTTGGACGATACATTGCGTAATTTGAAAGAATATTATTCGATAGAAGATATATGTCCTAATATTCAAATAATTCTTTATCCATGGTACTAATGGATTCTAATTCAAATATAATTTTACTTTTTGATTCGTACATTTTCATTCAAAGAATATATATCTATCTAATATAACTTCTTTCTTTTTATTTTGCAGGGTTACTGTTAAAAAAACGTTACAAACTATAAATGAATCTGATCAATTTTGCAAGGAATATAATTTGTCTCAACATCTAGCACTTTGTTTGTATCTTATGGAAAAAAATAATCACTTTACTGGAGAAGCTATTTGGAACACAGAAGAAAGTAATGAATTAACGAGCAATGAAAAAATCGAATCATCGGACACATCCAATGAATCCTTGGATTTAAATCAAAGTTGTAATATTTTGAATAAATCTTGAATTTATTCAAGATTGTAAGATTCTTTTTATTTTTTTTTATTTTATATACAATTGTTTTTAGTTTTATAGTTATTTATTTTTTAACAATAAATCAAAAACAAAAAAGAAAATAATTATAAAACACATTTGAAGTAATTGTATTAATCACGTAGATTATATTCATTATTTATTTCTTTTTTTTTTTTCCATAATATAGTTGTACGAATATTAAAGATAATCGTGCGAATTACGATACTGTATAAAAAAAAAAAAAAAAAAAAATTGGGCGGGGAAATATGATAATAATCAAACCATTCTTCTCCCAACTCACTTTCAACTAAATATCTATAAGATTTATTTTCAAAATTATTTTAATACGAGAAATAAACATTGTAAAATAAAACTCGTACATAGTACTAGGATAATAAATCAAAATGTTTCTCATTTGCTCCCTAATGCGTTTTTCCATGCATTATTACAAATATATATGCATGCGATTTATAACGCATGACGGGAAAAGTCATTTAATTAATTAATTAATCAATTAATTAACTTAATATCATAGAAATAATTGCAACTATAAGAATTGACGTGAAATTAAATTAATCCGCGACAAAGACGGAATTTCTCGTATTTCACACAATGATTACAAAAAAAAAAAAAAGAGAGTAGTTCAATAATTTTTTTTATAATACTCCTATTCGTACTTTGGAGGCAAATGAAATTTGCCAATTAAAATTGTATTTCTTAATAATTAATCATTTTTTGATACTTAATCGTATATATCACGAAAAAAAAAAAAAAACACGCTGATTAACTTTCTATACATACATATATCATATAAAGCACAATATCTTAACAGACTAATAATATTAATTTGTATAACATGTATAAGTGTGTGAACAAAAGAAAAAAGAAGTGTAAAAAGTATTTTTTTCAACACCATTTGTAGTATGCAAAGCTGTCTTCTTCGTGTTCTCGTAGAAAAAAAAAAACAAAAAACTAATTTTCTACGTTGGATGTTCTGCGTAATAAAAAATAAAGAATGTCGCATTAAAATGAAAAGAAGAAAGAATCATAATATCTTCTTGAGTTTTTAGGCACAAGGATTCACGTGGTAAAGTCCGAGTAATAACGATAAAAGCCATCTAGAATAAATCTAGAAATTGGCTTTCGAGTCAGTTGAGAAAAGGAGGCAACTGCACGTAACTTTGTTGGCTGTTAGGTTCGCTCTTGACCATCACCTGATCCTTTATACTTTGACGTCCTTGCGGTGAATGCATACCATATTCTTGTTTCTGATCGTGCTGTTGTTGTTGCTGTTGTTGTGAATAATCTGTTTGGTCGTGCTGATATTTATCAGCTGGACTAAGACCACTTACGTAATCCAACTGTTTATTTTGTTGATGTTCATCCTCAGACATTGAACCACCAAGATGAGTAGGAGGTGAATGAGTTGTTGTAACCATCGTCTGATAATCATTACGCGTTAAAGGTGGTGGTGGGCTATTACTAGCGTTCATATAATCTTGATGAACGCGCATAGTGTTGCTTGTAGGTGGAGAAAATAAAGAAGCATCGTGTTGAGGCAACATCGTTGCATAAGGATATGCCGATCCGTTATTGCTAGGACCACCAAAAGACGTCGTGTATGGCGAATTGGAAGGACTTAAAAGATTCAAATGTGGCGCTAAATCGTAAGCTGGTGTATAGGTCCAAGCATCAGGTGGCGCTGCTGCTGTTGCCGGAGACGCAAACGGATTTAACGTATTATTCAAAGACGGGAATGAACCTACGGAAAATATTCAACAAATATATGTAATTTAGCTTTTTTTCTTTTTATATTTCTAATTAATTTATTAAAAGATAATTAATTAATTAAATATATTAATAATAATTGTAATACCTGAGATACCAGGACTACCAGAACCGGTAGCTATGTAACCGGCAGTTTTACGCGGTGGTTCCCTTTTCCGCCATTTTGCGCGTCGATTCTGAAACCAGACTTGTACTCGAGATTCCGATAGTGCTAATTTTAAAGCTAATTCCTCGCGAGCAAAAACGTCAGGATAAGGTGCACGTTCAAACGCTCTTTCCAATTCTTCCAATTGAAAGGCAGTGAAGGTAGTTCTGTAATAATATTCACGAAAAGATTGAAAAATAAATTCGATGAGTAGGGGTTTCGGACGCGAGAGTATACTTGCTATATCATATATTTCAATGTTATAATTAATTAACTACCTGGTTTTCTTTTTTTTGATTCCATTATTATCGGTCTTCTTTTTCGAGTCCTTCTTAGCCGATTGCGTTTCACCGCTCACTATGATATAACCAATTAACGATATACTAATTTTCTATTTTTTTTTAGGTACTCCAAGTTTGAGGAAATTATAAAATATCCGTACCTGGTGCAAGAGAGTTCATAGGATCATCCGGCTTCCTTTTTAGAGAATTACCAAGTTGAAGACCTTGTTGCAGGGTCGTAGAAGTCGGTGTTGCAGTGGTGGTCGTAGATGTTGTTACATCCGGAGTTTGAGGTAAGGGTGCGTACATACCAGCTAATTCCAATTCCTTCAATTCTTTTTGTTGTTGTTGCTGTTGCTGCTGTTGTTGCTGTTGTTGCTGTTGTTGTTGCTGCTGCTGTTGCTGCTGCTGTTGTTGTTGTTGTTGCAAATGATGATGAGCCGTTTGATGATGAGGTGGTGGACTATTTGAGGAATCCAATTTATGAAGATGTCCACCTGTCGGCATCAAGTCATTTCCATGATGTCCGCCGTGTAAACCCAGCATCACTTGAATACTGTGAACCCCGGTACCACCTCGACCACTAAAGTCGGAAAATATTGGATCGTCGAACGGACCACCGTCCATTATTCCGTATGTAATTGATAATCCAAGAATATAACTTCAAGATTCTTCGTAGAATTCTTCAAGTAAATCACTTTGATAATTATTATTTCACACAGTCATCATCATCATCATCATCGTCATCATCATCATCATCATCACATCATCATCAATATTATTGTCGTCAGCATAATCAGTAGCAGCAGTAGTGAATGAATTCGATGATTGAAGATTGTTAAATTGATCCAAACGAAGAATCTCAATCAATGGTTATTGTCTCCTTTCTTCTTCTTATTCTTCTTATTTATCCTGATTGCTTATCCTTCTTCTTGATGGAGGTCAAAAAATCCTCTTTAGTAAGGAAAGCAAAGTTTTAATAGGAAGAAAGGCGATCGTTAACCGCTTGGCGCCTCTAATGGAATCCAAAGCAATTGGTATCAATCGTTGCCGGGTTATGATTAATTTTGATTAGTTTTAAGCGGAGTTAACGAAGTAAACTGTCGGTTATATAGACAGACAGACAGACAGATAGACCGTTGTCCATCGGATATTATATAGTCGTCTAATGGGAGGAACGAGTACGAGGAGGACCTTGGAAGTGAACAGGACCGAGGAAGAATGAGAAGAACGATGAGCGCGTGGAGACGAACTAAACGAAACTAACGGGAATTAAATGAATTGGAGAACGTTTGCGGACCAAATTGAGATCTCCGATCCTCTTTCTTTTTCTTCTCCCTTTTTTCTTTTCTTCTTTCTTTTAATGACTGACTTGAAAAGGGGGATGATAAATTGAAAATAAAAAGCAATCAAAATGAACTCCCTAACAATAAAATGTAAAAATTAAAAACAAATTAAAATAGAGGGAGGGAGAAAGAAAGAAAGAGAGAGTTAGTATCGCGTAGTTAGACTCTCGCACTATCGACGATCCGTTCTGACTCTGGCTAATCAGGGGACACTCACACAGGCTTATATTTTCAACGAGGCCGCCGTCGAAGCGCCGTTAGGCCGCCCCCACACATGGAGGTTAGCCAATCATGTAGCACCTACTCTTGGGAGAGGTCTCGTGTGCGCCGAACGTCCTGCGCCGACGTAGTATTATTATACTTGTACACTTATTCTCGTATCTCTCTTAGCGTGTCTCTCGTGCCACTCTCCGTAGCTCTTTCTTCTTCCTCCGCCCCCCGAGGGTTGGACTTTACGAGAGGCCCTCCACAAATCGGCCTGCTTCTCTCCTTCTCGTGGAATGTTCCCGTTGAAACCCTCGTGGGAATCGGAAACTGTTTGGCCTCGATCGAGGATTTCCCACATGACTTCTCTTTCTTTTAAATCTCCCTCGAAATATATATACGTATATATACTATATATAAACATGCTGTTTGTGTGTAGTATATATCTATATATTATAATATTCGAGAGAAATATATATATATAAATACATATAATAATATGTAATTGCATAATAATATGTTTCTCTATCGAGAATCAGGTTATACCGTAAGCCGCCATTTTTTTCCTCCCCGTTTTTTTAGTTTTCCCGCCAAAAAACTTGACCAATGTTATCACCACCTTCACTTCACCCTATCTTATAATCACAACTGTTTATTTCTTTCATTTCACTGATATATTCCTCGAATTGAACATTCCTCACTCGATAATGAACACTTTTCTTTTTCTTCCTGGTCATTCTTTTTATCAATTACTAAGATGTCTACTTACTTACTACCACCACCGGCCTAGAAGTATGTAAGATCGCAAGTGAATGTTATATTTAGTTTGAAATCAATGTAACCGATCGATCGTTCGATTTACGATAAAAATATATAAGATATATAAACGGAAAAGTAGTGATAGAACCTCGAAGAAGAGATCCATGTCCGTTGACCGGCAGCATGGCACTGAGCTCTTAAGCGCAGGCTCAATGAAACCAGCAATCGCCAGGAATTGCCTCGAATTGGCCCAATCAAACTACCCCCATTCCGTGTGTATACGCGTATATTAACTGCTAATTTCATCGGCGCTAATTAGCGAACGCGCGCGCCCGAGCTCGCGCGCGAGCGCGTTCGCGTTCCTTATTCAAGCAAAGCTTTTACTTTGCTCGAAGATTCCACTT
>NW_015149057.1:2071-27071 GCF_001465965.1 Polistes dominula | reverse complement strand
TACTTAGACAAATTTTCTGGTATTAAGAGGAGAATCATAAGACTTTCAATGGATTATCACACACATCAGCAGCTTTCAAAAAATCGTACTAGATTTTCAATTGATTTTTTTATACTAATTGAAACTTATCTATCTTAAAAATCAAACTTACATTAAAATATTGTAAAAGAAACTTTCTGTAGAAGATTTAAATTGATAAAATATACTTAAATGAAATCAAATAATTTGTTGCAATTATTTCTGGCATTTAAAACCCTAAACGAAGTTCCCGACATTCCTACAAAATAATAATTGCAGAGCTTGCAACTAAAAATAATTTTCTGGAGATGTATTATTTCTATGTTTGAAAATATTTATTTAAAGTACAATTTAAAATGCATAAAAATGATAACGCGTGCCACCTCTTGACACATCATGTGATCCTGGTAATAATCTTGATTTTCTAGAAAATTTTTAAATTCCGAGAATTTTCGACTTTAATGACTTCATTTCCAAGAATTTTTAAATTTCCGAGATACCTCATTTCCAGAAATCCCCGAAATCGTGCCACCTCTTCGCATATCATGTGTTCCTGGTAATAAACTTGATTTTTAAGAAAATTTTCTAAATTTTCAACTTCCGAAAATTTTCGACCTTAATAACCTCATTTCTAAGAATTTCTAAATTTCCAAAAACTTCCAGGAATCCCAGAAAACGTGCTACTTTCACGCACATCATGTTCTCCTGTTACAAAATAAATTTTTCGACAAAAATTATTTACCTGAAATAGCAATATATAACGTACATGTAAAACATTAATTAAATAAATTTATGTAAAATATCTAGTATATATATTTTAAGTAAGAAGTAGTACGTGTTTTTCTAACTAGATGGTGAAACTTTTTTTACCGGTCGGTAAAATAAAGTACTACTTTTTACCGCTAGATAGCGATAAAATGTTAACTAGTTGGTAAAATGAAGTAATTGCTAGTACCGCTAGATGACAGCATATATTTTACAGTCGGTAAGATAAAGTAATAATTAGTACCGGTAGATGGCTGCACGTATTTTACAGTCGGTAAGATGAGATTATAAATAATACCTGTAGATGACAGCACATATTTTACCAGTCGGTAAAATAAAGTAATAGCCACTAGTAAATACCGCTAGATAGCGGCACATATTTTACAGTCGGTAATAAAATACAAATTTTCCAATATATTTTTGTTAAATGATTAAAAATATATACAATGTAAATCACTTTTTATACGATAAAAATAAATGTATTTTAACAGTAATATAATATTTGCTTCGTCCTCACAAACAAAATTTATTATTTTTAATTCTAAACATATTATTTTCTAGATTATTTCTTGTCCCTGCAAGTGCATTCTTTTCGTGTAATAATTCACAGGGATTTTCTACAAGAAGACTTGAGTTCATACAAATATATAATTTTTTTCCGATCTCACTTGATTCCCAATAATGTTTTTAAGTTCCTAGAAAGATGCACAGAAATAAATTTAGTATATGTTGAGAACTGCACATTAGAATGTATTTGCTATTTGTTTTTTCACTTGGAAAACACAAAAATGCACTCCTTCAGCTATTCATTTGATAGATTACTACTGTATATGGTATTTTTCCTAGTGTAAGTATATTAAGGACAGTGTCTTTAAAAATCTTTCATGGTAGTGGTATTGTTAGAATGTTAGGTATTTGCAGCAGGTTTAAAGGAACAATGAATCTTCTCATGGATTACTACAAGTATAACAAATTTGAAAAAAATCTGAGGATGGTCGATCACACCGTCTTCTTGTTAGTTGTCCAATGAAAATTATAGCAACGAACGAAGAATGATTTTGTTGCTTGCAAATTTGTAATTGTTTCCTGCCGTGAGAGTAGCAGGTAGAATAACTAACGACCAATTTCCTTTTCGGCAGGAAAGTCATCCCTCGCGTACGATCGATCCGATTATCGCCCCAAAGCGTTCCATCTCGCGCTCGAACATATTGCGTTTCCTGATGAATTTCAGAAATTGCTGCCGGTGGTACTCTACGTGATTCATTTTCTTCTATGTCTCTGTATAGAGATATTTTTCTATTTTTTCAAATAGTCCTAGCAATTGTCTTTTTTAAGTGAAAACTTCTTTAGAATGGGTGTTATTTGAAAAACTGAAACCCGATGATGTAGTGGGAAAACGAAACTTGGATCTAGTGGGGAAAAGAAACGGCCTTAAAAATACTAAATATTGTTCTAAAAATATGCATAAATTAATTACAATATTAAAGTTTAATTTTTATCATTATTTATAAAAATATTTGATTTGCAAACATTTTTTAAAGTTTTTTATTATTTACTTTCTTTGTAATTATTATAAAAATGCGCGCCTGTATGAATGCAACCCTCCAGAGACATTTTTCTACCCGAAAGATAAGCAACCCGTCATGCATACGTGTATAAACAGTTTTAACTTCCAAAAAATTCCGTTTCAGTAGATGACGCTCGCAAGCAACATTTTCAAAGTGTGTCTGGAGGGTTGCATACAAACAGGCGCGCATTTTTATNAACAGGCGCGCATTTTTATAATTAAATTAATAATTAAATAAATAATTACAAATTAAAAGTACAAATAATATTATAATAATATTATATAATAAATTATCCTCCAAATTTGTTTATTTAAAGGTTTCATTTCTAACTTGTTTGATATGCACACATGTTTTTTTTTTTTACCATTTTTTTTCGTTCAATATAAATCTCATCAAAGACATTTTTAATTGTACCTTTTATATGCGTATACATTTAGTGCTTTCAAATTGCAATAGTTCTTTTGATTTATTATCCACAAATCACACGGAGCAAAGAAAACGCTTAATTTTTATTGGCCGCAGTTACTTGTAATACATCATTTGATGTTCACCACCCTTGCGCGTTTCTTTCTTACTCTTTCCTCTCGTTTTCTTTTGCTTTCTCCTCGGGCCATTGGCTCCCGCGTACACTGCTGAATTCAATTCCGGATTCTAGAATTCAGCCGATAATTCCTGTTCTTTCACGAAAATGGATATGTCGAATTCTCGTGACAAAAAAACAAACATTTCTTTCTCAATGTGTGCCGACAAATAAAATCAAAGTTTAACAAAAAATACAATATAAAGATAATATAAGTAATAATAATAGAGAGAGAGAGAGAGAGAGAGAGAGAGAGTATTAATTTGTAGAAGAAGATAAAAGTTATTGCAATATAATACAAAGTGAATTATTTCAACGATGCGTTTATATTCGCTTCGAGCATAGGAATTTAAACTATCGTTCATCGAGCACACGATTACGTTATTCATTCGCAAATGAACGATTCATAGTGTTCTCTAACGGTTCCGGTTGCATGCTTCGAACAAAATAATCGAGGAAATCGTTTCCATTTTAGAAACGGGTAGGATCGTTTTGTTATGCAGAAAAGTCGGTAATAATTAATTAGCAATTACGATCGTGGGTAGTCAAAACTCATTGGTGCATAGAATTGCATTACACGTTGTTTGAACACAACGCGAGGTGCTTCGTACCAAAACACCCAGTCTATGCTTCGAAATAGCTTATTATCTCATTGTCCAGACTAAAATGCATTTTTAAAGCGGTTCAAATCGAACCTTTCGACCAGCCGTGAATATACATTGTAATAAATATAATCAACATATTATAGAAATAATATCCTGTAGAGATTATTCGCATATATGCGTCGTTGGTCGTCGTCGTTGTCGTTGTCTTTGTCGTTGTCGTTGGGATCATCGTTATCGTTGAATCGATTAATTAACTCATTTATTATTGTTACGTATTATTAAATGAAAAATTTGTGTGCACGTTCTTTCGAAATTTCGTTATGGTTTACGATAAAAATACAAAATAATCAACACATGATTTATTCGTAGAGAAACTTTCCAAGAGAGGAGAATATCGTGTATTCCTTTCGGCATTTTCCATTTGGTGAGATAAAATATACTACGTGTCCCTCTACCTTTATATCGGCTTTACCAACGGTATATGGAAAAATTATAGAATCTCAGCTCGACCATTATTGTTATCCTGTGCACGTTGCACTTAACGCCATCCTATGCATCGAAAACATATTCCGAAAGATTCTAGAATAGGAACTTATTCCTTTTCTCATAGAGAGAGAGAGAGAGAGAGAGAGAGAGAGACGAAGATGCAATTGAATTTCCAAACTGGTATCTCAAGTTTTCGCGAAAATTCTGAACCATTTTCTTTCTTTTTCTTTCTTCTTTTTTTTTCGCGAACGAGCTGAGAGAAAACAAAAGGAACAAAAAAATGTCTAAATTCGTTAACCTCTTTTTCATCTTTTTTTCTTTTTCTTTACCTTCTTACTTTGAAGCAAAGGGACTCGGACTTTTCTATCGTTTCTTCGTTCCTTTCTTTATTTCTTTCTTCTTCTTCTTCTTCTTCTACTTTTCGCTGTTATCTTTTGCCTAAAGAAAGCTTTCTCGCGCGAACGGCGAAAAGGAACGCGGCTAATCTCTGCGGCACCCCGGCGAGAATACGCTCGCTAAAGAATTCATGCGTCGCAGAGTTAATCCGCGGCGTTTCCAAGTAGTAGACTCAATTTAAAGTCAGCTGGCGTAGGGAAAGCTCATAAATACGGGTGGCGGGGGCTACCGAGTATATTCTATGCGTGTATGGGTGTCTATGTGTGTGAGGGAGTGTTATCGTTGTCTTTCTCTTTTCCATTATGCATCTTTATACGGACACACGCGTCCGCGCTCGCGCACACACATACACACGCACACACATATATTAAATATATATCTCTCCCTAACTTGTACGATACTTGGAGGAGGCAAGTAACGTAACGACAGCCTTGGGAACTTTCAATCCACCGGTACTGGTTCGCACGACCCTCTCAGGTTACCAACGCACTTGCTTTTATTTTCTTGTTCTTTTTCTTGTTACTTTCTTTTTACTTTCTTTTTCGCTTTATCACTTACCACCTAACGCTGATTATCGTACTCTATAGTACGATAAATATTAATCGAAAAATAAATTTCCCCTGAAAGCAATTTGTGGCACACGAGTATGCGCACACCACCATACTTCTTCGGTCATTTCAAAGGTAACGGAAATGAATTTCTCATAGATTTACAATAGTCATTTAAATTACTCGAATATGGTTGTAGGAAAGTATTTAGAATTGAAGTAAGATACGTAATTGTACGCATGGAATATTTTCAAGAACATATCCGTTTTATCAAAAATATCCGATTCTCTTTTTTCGATGAATAAAAGGTTGATACATTGGTCGGTGATGTTTTACGGTGTTCCCATTGCAATCCATTCTTTATATCAATTTCATTACCTTAAAAGTATTTTTATCGACGAGACAGGCTGTGTGAATTTTTAGACGATTGCAAAACGCCATCCGTAAAATCGAATACGACTTTTGGTGAGCAACGGTGGTGTGCCTTTTTAATGTCACGTCCGATGTTTCCATGATAGACAACGTTTTACTTAAACTCTATTTACTAGGCAACGTAAGGATAAAGAAAGAAACCAAGTCAAATGTAGAGATAGAAATTGTTGGCAATCTTCTTTATCCCTTACAAGCGCTATAAAGCTGATTACACGATAGTAGTAGTAGAAAAAAAAAAAAGAGAAAAAAAAACACAACAGCACTAGCTGCACAAGCATTTCTTTCCATGAAAGAATGTAACACTGTTAGTCGAGAAAAAAAAAACCATAGAACTAATTTAATTTGGTATTATAATAAATTCACAATAAACGTCGATCCTTTTAAATCCAATTACCAGTATCGAAAGATAGAAAAAGGAAGAGGAAAGCAATCTAAAGAAGAGTGCGCGTTTACAAAGGAAAAGGACGAGTAAAAGACCGCGAAATAAGATGAGGTAGTTTGGGAATTGAGTTGGACGATGGAAGAAGAGGAAAGGGATACTGGAGGGTTGATACTACTTTCGAATAACGATTGACTATGAATCCCCCCCGTTAGATTTGTAATTCTCTAGACAACACGAACAATCAAATTCTGGGGACACGATTGTTAACACGTGTGTGAGTATATTAATACTATCCCTACCACTACCAATGTCCCTCTCATCTTCTCCTACCCGTTCAGAATACATGTGGCATGTATCTGCATACCTAGCTCGCCAATTACCATGCCCAGTATCTATCTGTACACCAGGCACACACCGATGCCCAACATTTCATGCTACGCGGATCATATAGGCCCCATAACTGCAGGCAAGCTCGTTAAATTATACAACGAAGATTTATCCTGACGAATTACACGATCATTCGTAGTCCTTTGTCGCGATATCGGCAAATGTAGGTATATTCTCTAGGGATATAGAAACTTCGATTAAATTCATCTAGAGTATGTTTTCCTAATATATTAATATATCAAATATCAAATATTCACATACCCCCTAGTAGTACAAAATATTGAAAAAATATTGAATATATTGGTGTATTTTTAATATTACATAGACATTAAATTTCTTTTTGATAATGTACTTTTGAAAATCAAATATTATATGACACGAAATATTTTCTCTTTTATATTTCAGATTATTCAAATTAAAATATTTATATCACACACGATTCAATTTTTGATTATTAAAATGAATTAATTGATTATCTAAAATTCCATTTCAGATTTTAAATATTATTTTATGTCTCTTATGTAAGAATCTAATATGAATAATAATATATTAGAAATCTTATTTCTATAATTATCATTTATCGAACAATCTAATATTAGGTATATATATTAGGTATATATTATCACGAAAAATTCGAAGATAATAATTCGAGAAAATCGATATTTCTGAATGTTTATTCTCGTACTCGTGCGATTCGTTAATTAATAAAACGAGTTAATTAACGTATAGAACAAGAAAATCGAATAAGAAAGAGAGAAAAGAGAAACATTTCAAATTAATTTCTTGATCTTACAAACTTAGTTTTTTCATACATATTTTCTTTCGTTCGTTCTGATCATTTTATAATTTAAGATGCAATTTTTGTATTACTCATACTATATACAGTATCTGTAAGAATTTTCGACGAGATTATTGAACTCTCTCTCTTTGATTTCTAATGTTGGAATAAATTCGTTAAGAAATGAATTTATGGATGATAGAAAAAGAATTGTAATAAAAATGATCTCCCTCGACGTGAATCAGAAGAAACAAAGTTTTGACGCTCTTTGTGCTGACACGTGGATATCGTTTTAACGGAGAAAAGGTTGGAAAGAATGAAGATCGGGGTAAAAGTGGAAGAGAGAAAAAATGATTTACGTCGTGAAAATTTATTCGAAGGGTTCTCTCTTTTCTTTCTTTCTCTCTCTCTCTCTCTCTCTCTCTCTCTCTCTCTCTCGCACAAGCGCGCACACACTAAACTCGTACGGTACAATTCCATTCGACTTTATGGCGACGCTAGCGGGTATCGGAAATCGACGCATCGATCTTTTGATGGGGCGGGATGGGTGGTGGTTGCAGGGGATTTAAGCGGGAACGGGCAGAAATTGTGGGTTAAAGCACGTCAGCACTTTTAGCCTCGTTAATGACGTCATTTACTTGTCTCAGAGACCAGCAGAAGCACTCTGTCACACGTGTAAGTATAGATGATCGCTTGGAAAAAAGATTAGAAATGCAAAATTCTTTCGAGGATAAAAATCTTCTAGCACATCTGCAATATCGAATAATAATGATCGATTGCAAAGAAGAAAATGATAGAAGAATCAATTGTCATTAGAGAATGAAACTTTCGTGATCCTCTCTACCCGAGTTCAATGTTCTTGGATTCCTGTTGTTAGAATACATACGAGGGTTGGGATACTGATGCTGAAACTATCTTTGGGCGATTGTCGTTTACAACGTTGCGAGAGAAGAGTCCATAGCAAACCCGAGGAAAGGTTTCCTCTTAGAGTCGTCCACACACATAGAGAGTGGTCCATGGGTCCATAGCGTCTGGTATAGCTTGCCTCTGCAGTTCGCCGGCTATTTCCCATTTGGCAGGCGAGCCAGACCCAGCACTTTTGGTGCCAACCGATAATTGGACGAATCGCAGTCATTCGCTTCGCGCGAACTACTCTCTTCTCTTTGCCCCTTTCCCTTTATTTCCTACCAACCTTCTCTCTCCTATCATTTCGCTCTCGACCTTTTTTCTCTCTTTAATTCAAAAGCTCACCTATTTCTCTATTCTTTCTTTCCATTTGGTAGGTTGGACGTTTCTCAAAAGAATCATTTCTGCGTACCATGAACCGAAATTTCAAGCCCCACACTCGATCCTTTCCTCTTCCTTCGCTGTCGTTCAGATAACCTTCGATGATCGTGAAAGGGGGTCGAAGGTGCCATAAAAACTCGATATTCCTTGGATATATTCAGGGGTGTTACGACTCTTGGCACTGTATACCGTGATTTCGTTTTGTACAGCGCTCGCGCCGGAACGAAACTCTTTTTCTTCTTCTTCTTCTTCTTCTTCTTCGTCTTCTTGTCGAAGAAGATGAAGGAGAGAGAAATAGAGATAGCAGGAAAGTTCGTCTAATTTTTATCCAGACTCGGCCTCGTTTCCATCCATCTCTTCCTCACCCCGTCCGCCTCATTCTACTCTTTTCTATGCCTTTACCATCTCGTATTTATGGCCCGTCGACCAGACACGAATAATCTTCGCATTATGCTTATGTAAATGGGGCATCGGCGTCGGCCGCGCGTTATCTCGCCAACGCCATACTATGCCGTTTCTACGACAGGGTGGGCAAATGTGCGTCATGTACGTGTGCTCGTGTTCAGATGAACACAAGAAAGATTCAGAGAAATGAAGATGTTCGTGTTATGATCTTTTTTCATCTATCGAAATGCAAAAAACTTATGAGAATGAGATAAGAGGATTAATAAGATAATTCTTCTTTGCTGAGAGAAAAACTTGAAGTGATATAACCAATTCGGATATTATTTGGGAACGATATATCTGTCAATAGAAATAGATACAATATAATAAAGGATAAATGTTTATTTTTTGGTTAGACGTGACCATGAGCGCATAAGAAATTCGCAAAAGCATTAAGTTTAACTTTAGTTTACTTATCCTACCAACCACCACCACCCCCCAAACTCACGCGCTGACTGCAGGAAACGTGAGAAGAGGCATGAAGGAGGGTAGGAGGACGTGTATGCACTATCTACAGGATTCGTGCTATTTGCGTAAAGTGGCCTAAACTATACCACCCACCGAACCAGCCCAGCCACCCTTCCGCTTTTACCATCGAATTCAGCGTAACCGCCTACGTTTAGACGGTCTAGAGGGTAATACATTGTTTGCTCTTCGTTCGCTAAACTAAACCGCATTCGGAATTAATTGCACGTTAGGAGGCCGCGGGATAATTAAAGCCGCCCCCGTTCCACCTCCTTCCCTCCCTCCCTCCGGTCTTCCCGTTCCACCTCGTTACCACCGGACGTCTTCCACCTTGGTATCTCTGCGGGATTCTCTACCTGACCGTGATATGACTACCGTTAAAGCCACCGATTCACGCGTTAATATTACACCTTCGATATTGAAATTCTAGAGAATTCAATGATAGATCATTGTGAATGATCGCGTTGCATTATACAACTAGCATCTAAATAAATGATTAATGTGTACTAAGTTTTATAAGAATGAAAAAGTTTATATGACATCTCTATTACGTATAAATCTTCCATTTATTATTTGTTCTTTTTAATTTTGTATCAATTGGCAATTACACGTTCGTAAGTTCTCGCGCGTTAATTTCGATTAACAAGATTTGGGGTAGCTGAGTGTTGTTGTACAGCAATAGCTTGTGTTGTGTTATTTGTTTCAATGAAATAAGAAAAGTCTTTCCGGGATGCGATTAAAAAAAGAACAAAAAAAAAAAAATAAAAAGGAAGAAGGATGGGAAGAAGGATGGAAAGAAAAAGGACGAGGTGGCGGCGGTGCCTGGTCTCGCTCTCTCGCTGTTTGTGTTTTTAATTTTCCTGAGCCGTTTTGTATGCAGATATCTAGCGTAATTTATCCGGGAGGGGTTTGGAAAGGAGAGGGGCGTGACGGAGGGTGTACGTGTGGCGGATAGCCAGACTCGGCCGCGCGAACCTCTTCCCCCTTTCACCTCTAAACCCCTTCAGCTCTCCCACCCTGTTTCTTTGACTACTACGCGAACACACCCCCTCTGTTCTCTTCTCTTTTCTTCCATCCGTCCGTTCGTTTCTTTCCTCGTCAGGTACTGGTTGGTGGTGGTCCTACGTACTACCCTGTAACGTTCCGCAGCTGCGAACTTGATGGAATCTTCCGCCCCGCACTGATAGCAGTAATTAATATACGCCGGTCTGCTTTCGCGGAACTTTTCTTTCTTCCTATTCTCAGCTTATGTATATATGTATCTATAGATATAGATATTTTTCTTCGTCTTCGTCTTTTTCCATCCTTGTCTATCTTTAACATTCTCCACTACTTTTATCTCGTCGATTTAAATCGCGATTATTTCCCGCAAAACCCTGCTTTCAAATCGGTTTCTATTATCGTTAATTAATCGCTCTCGTAATACGTTTTCCCTCTTTCTTCCTCCTCTTTCTCTGATCTTTTTGGCTGGTAGACTGAAGCACAAATTTATAAGTGGAAATGAAATCTTAAGACGGTCGCGAACGAAAATGAGGATTCAGGGGATTGAGGATCAGAGGAGGAGTGGAGAGGAGTGGAAAGATCAAACGGCCGTTAATATATTAGTAACTTTAATAAATGGCTAGTCGAATTCGATTATGGTTTAATATGGAATTACCTTTTATAGCATTATAACATTATGCCAACGAAGATAATTAGTTAGCTAGCTAGATTCGCGGTTTACGTGCGATCGAACGACAAAGCGCCCGTAAAACCGCATCGATATTCGATATGCTATTACGCTTCTCGCGTTCTCGAATGGTTAACTATGTATATCCTTAGTATCGTGAACGAATAGTTTGGCCGAGGAATCATTTCCTGTTCTCTTTCTCTCTTTTGTACAGGAATATTCTTAAGGACAGCCAGCAAAAACGCTTTTTACAGAAATTGGCAAAGGACTCTGGTTGGTAGGTGTGTCTGTATATGTGTGTGTGTGTGAGCTAAGTTTTACCTTTGCACAAACTTCCTGCAAGAACTTAATTATCTGAGGAAACAATAGCCGAGATAATTACGATTATTATTACACGCTTTTCGCTGAAACCTTACAAGAAATGGTGTTAGAGAAAGAAAGAAGATTGGGTAGCAATGGTGATGGTGGTGGTGGTGGTGGTGGTGATGGAGTAGGGTTGGGATGGGTGAAATGGGGTTTCTTGGGGTAGATCCTGCTTGGTCTCTCCATCCATGGTGATAAAAGTTGCGAGCGTAAATAGAGGGATTCGATTTCCTTTTCCAAAGGACTCTTCGTGAGTGGAATTTCGAAGGAAAACAGCCCCGATGAGAAGTACTCTTTTTGTCTATTTTTGTTCCCTTTGTTTTTTTTATTTCTTTTTCGTTTTCTTTTGTTTCCTTTTTTTTTCTTTTTTTTTTTGTTTAACTCTCCTTATTCCTCTCTCACTTATATCTTTTCTTGTCCCTTCTTACGTACGGGCTTTCACAGCCGTACGACAAGCTGCAACATAGTATCCTGCTTTAAACCCAATCTATATTCCCGTTCGTCCTCCATCCCGAATCCCGTCGCTAAGTAGGTTTCCTTCTTGGCAGATTCTAAATTGCCTTCTACATTGTCTCTTTCTCTTTTTCTCTTCTCATTTTCGCTTTTTTTTTTGCTTCATTTCTATTCGTATTGTTTTCGATATACGTTTAATGATTAAATATTGTCTTTCGCGAATTGATTAGATATCAGAATGATGAAAATATTTTCATTATTTTAATTTAACTCTTGTCTTCCTCATCATTAGGTAATTACAATTACCATAGGACTTCACGCTTGTGTCATCTGCGTACATGCTTACTTTAAAATGATAATTATTAATCAGTATTACAATGATAGAATTAATTATTAATTGTCAAAAATATAACGTTCATTAAAAATCAGTCGTTTGATTGGTTAAGATCTAAATAAGTATATTTAAATTGTCGATAGATTTCGAGTTAATTCTCGAGATTGTAAATACTGATAAGTAAATTCCAGTTAAAGTGAAATAATCGTGATTAGGATTGTCTTATCGTAACTTTTCATTTCTCCGATGAAAAATCACGAGTTAGTTTCTCTTTCTCATTCTCACAGCCACGAAGTTGTTTACGAAGGCATGAAATCAAATTCCATCGATGTAGATTCGATGCAAATGAAACTTTGCGAAATTGCTTCGGAAGAGATTTATTCGGTTAGACTTTGGTGTGCTCGTGCGTAAAGAGGGAGCACAGAGTGAGAGAGAGAGAGAGAGAGAGAGAGAGAGAGAAAAAGAGGGGGCAGAAGACGAAGACTATCGAAACTATTGGGAGTCGCAGCCGGCTTGTACTACGTCCCTGACGTTCCTCCCTGGGAAATATGATAATGCCCGTGGCGACGACAAGACGAATAGCTTCTACGATCCCTGCGCTCATAGCGTCGTGGTTAACTCGCTGATTGGTCGTTGGCCCGCGGTAAAACGATTGCCTAGGATTTTTCCAAATATCCGCGTGTTCTTCTTACCTAAACTCGCATTCGATCATATTTTTGTTCCTTTTTAAAGTGAAAAGAAAAGCACAAAACCCAAAACCAATTTGGACAACTAAATGTTTTTTTTGTTATGTTTTTCTTTAGTCGTTATTCGTATCGTTTTAACTCGTTTCAAAAGTTATGATCGTTTTGAAGAAATTTACGTAAAAGGAGTGGAAGAAGAAGTAGAAGTAGAAGAGTAGCACTTTGTTGAGGAAAAATTTTAACCGATAAACAAAGACTCGGATAGAAGTTTTTATCTCTTTGGTTGACGGGCAGGAACTTTGTATTTTCTTCGAGGATCCAGGGATTGGGTCTTGAAGGGAGTTCTAGACCAGGGTCGTCGATGATCATAGATACCAAGGGATAAAAGAGTTCGCAAAGTATATCGTCCTTTGGAAGCTATACCAGCGAGCCAGCTTTGTACGCGTATGTACGTATACCCAACATCTATACCAACTCTATCCAACCTAGGTAGGTTTTTGAGATGGAACTAGCATTGTACGTTGATACTACTCTCAAAAGACAAAATCCTCTTGAAGGATATCGCTTATTCTCGCGAGAATAAGCGTGCCACCGAGCGATAAATATCAATCTCGAGGTAATCCACTATTAAGCTATCGTCGTGAGCCCAAAATCAGATCCATTTCCTGGTATTCGCACGGTCAAACTTTTGATCCTAACCGGTTACGTATGAGTACCACTAGCTAGCTAGCTAGCTAGCTAGCCAGCATTGGAGAGATCTCACAACGACGACGACGACGACGACGAGTACCTACTATCCTCTTCTTTCTCCTCCTACTTCAGCTACTACTATAGTTTCCAAAGTTTCGATTCGCAAGTGTGGTAGGGTAGCGAACTGCTGACCCAAAGGCGTCGCCGCGGGATTTCAATTAGTCCCCTGTCTCTTCCTCGAAAAGCAATCCTACCTATTCCTATCACTATCCCTATTCCTATATCCATTCCCCCCTTCCTATCCGTTTTGCCCTGCTTGATCCACCCTTAACCTTTATTCGCTGGCTGCACCAGGTCCACCCACTTACAACTCACCCACCCTCGTTTGGATTATCTATGGTCTTAATCGACGTTCTCGAATTATTTCCTACGGTTCCTACTTAAAGCTCATCCTCGTCCTCTCATTCTTCCTTACCCTTATCCTCCTCTACCGGTTCGCAAATTTCTCACGATCGATTCTTAACACTTCGACGAGCGTATTTATGCAAAAACTTTAATGACTCGATCTCTACTTCCAATGTCTCTCTCTCCCTCTCAAGTAAAGGAGGAATCGTTAGGTGAATTATCCTCGAACGAGCGAGTAATGAACGCGAAAAACTTTATGAGAGCTTATTTGTTAACGCGGCTTAGCGAATTCGCATGATTACGTGTTTTTTCTTTTTTTCTTTCTTTTGACGGTAATATTCGCGAATGGATCGTAAACGAGTCATGTTTCTTTTTCTTTTTACGGAAATACGTCTTCATTTACGCCGTCGTAACTTTTTAATGGCCGCCCACCGGTGGCCCTATGTTATATTCGGTGTGTACAAACTACGGGAGCGAAAGAGAACGTGGTTGGTTAGGTGGACATTGCCCAACCTGTAGACCACGTTTTCCGTCCCATACCACGCGGGACTGGAGACAGTGGAGAGACGTGTTGATATCGAAGGTGAATCTAATGATCCAATTGAAAATTCGATTCATCGATCGATTACGAATTTTCCAAGAAATTCGATTAAATTCTCGCTTGCTTGTAAAGTTTTCAAACTATTTTCTCCTCCTTCTCTCTCTCTCCCTCTCTCTTATTCGTTTAATTCACGTTTAGTTTGCTTTGAGTTAGGCGCGTCGTTTAACAGCAGATGGTGGTAGATAGAGAGCAGGGGACGCGGAGGATATGTACGATCTCTCGACAAAGATTTTCCTGTGATTACGGAAAATCCAATCGCCCGGTGCGGAGTAGAGCGTCACGTCAACGTGCAATCGACGTCAGTTAATTCTCACGGCAGTTAGGCATCCTATTGCTGGAACAAGCTCGAACAGCAGGTTCGTCCGTGAGTATCGATTTTATCGTAGAACGATAATGACGAGTAACAGATACGATGAGACTCGCTTACTCTCTCTTTCTATTCCCCCGTACTTCTATACGATGCATGAGAGGAGTGCATCATAAATGACGTTTGCGGTCGACTTTATTTCTTTCCCACGTTTGTTATCTGTGTGTTTCACGCACAACAAAATGGACACGCGATTCTCTAAAACCTTTGACCATATAATCTACAGTTTGCATGAATAATTTATTATTTAAAAGTTAGACTTGGAACTCGTGAAACTTGGCATCACTCGGAGAGTACTTGAAAATCATGTGTCGGTAACTGGCTTCGTTTTATTTCAGGGTATTCCAAGTTAGAAAATTCTACCCCGTCTCTCATAAAAAAAAAAACAAAAAAAAAAAGGAAAAAATACACGTACCCTCGAAAGAGGATAATTATGTTTTTCTCGTTTACCTGCTAGGCTCGGGAATAGCTACATATTGTAAATTATATGCAATATGAGTTTGTGTTTGGGTACTGTAAATAAATTGGAAACCAAAATTTCACCAAATTGCTAATTAATATTATCAAATCATTTTGCAATAATTTTACAAGTTAATTGCACGTTCAAGTGTAAGTTGAATAATTCGTTAAGATATTGATCGTAAATTTGTTCGGACTTATGGTACAAATGTTAAAAGTATATCGATAAGAATTCAATTAAGTGTACGAAACGAAAAGTAAGGAGGAAAAGAATTGGAAAAGGGTGGTGTAGGGGGTTAAGTCTCACAATCAGAGTGACGGAACGTCGAGAGATCGAGGCAAACATTCAGGTCGTCGAACAACTAACTCGATCGAGAAAGAGAAGAGAGTACGTCATTATATTCATTAGAGCTCGTCCAAGCAGATAAAAGTTACCGGATATAATGGGGGCTCCGGGTTATTAATGATGCCTGGTAATCTCTCTTTGCCTCTCTACGTTCTTCCCATTCTCTTTCTCTCGCTTTCCGTGTAACTCTCCCTCACATTCTCTCTTCTCTCTTCTTCGTAACTACAGACACGAACAAACGAACAAACGAACAAACTCTCCCCTTCCCTTTCCTAACATTTGCAGCCCCAAATTTGTTTCAAACCCTCGCAGCCGCGCGCGCGGGTTAAGGTTGGCTCGATTCATTCGGGCTATTATCTTTAACTACGTACCGGTGACCACAGGAGTTACAGTTTCCTGGGATGACTCCATCCGCAATATTTTTTCCCTACCTTCCGAGCTCGCTTTTTCCCTAAACCAACCTTCCAATCATCAATAATGATCTTTAGACATTTTTTAAATCGAACGAGAAGAGATGATTGGGATGTTTCCTTTTTTTCTTTTTTTTTTTTTTTTTTACAGGAGATCTCAACTAAGGTTAGCAGACAAATGGTCCTTTCTTGGATCTTGAAACAGTTCGTTCGTTCGTTCGTTCGTTCTTACTGCAAAGCCTATATAGAACATGCTCGGCTCCATTGTAACGACGAATGGGCGTCGTAAAGAGTTTAACAACATAGCATCGAGTAGAGAAAGTTTCTCTTAAGACTCTTTACGGAATCGTTAACTGCGCGTATTTTAAAACAGTTGTAAAGACCTAAAATATGCATGGAGACAAAAAGAGCGAAATATTTGTAGGAATAAACTATGTCTACCATTTTGAAAATACAGTTGTAACTTCATTGATATTAGAAAATATCGTTCTTCTTGCATGCAATAGTCCAGTTTATCACAAGAGTTGAGAATCACGGACTTAGGATTAGAACGGTGACTATGAATCGAGTTCATTACTTTAATCCTTTCGTTTCCGGTGCGTTCGCGGCGCAGGGAGAACGCACGTGGAAGCCGGAAAGGAATAGAAACTCTCTCTCTCTCTTTTCACCCTCTTCTCCAGGGAAACGAATATTTATCCAAATAGATGGACGCGAGGATTGGTGCACCTGCAGTAAAGCTGTCCTCGGTAGATAACTCCAGGCTAGGCAGAAACCAGCAGTCGTGCAGGCAGCCAGGCAACCAGGCAGGCAGGCACAGACACATTCGTATTACTTAACTCGGCGATAAACTCACCCCCGAGATTTGTAAACCCCCGTAACTCCCACCCCTCGTACTACCTTCTAGCAAGCAAGTGGTACTGCTGGTGGTCCAAGCTGCATTTTCATCGCCATTAAATCGTACGATTTCTCTACTAGACTCGACTACAGACTTCCAAATTGACCCTCGAGGCCCGATGGAATCGAAAAGATGAATCGAACGATTTGAACTTTACTTTATTTTCCGAGTACTCTCTTTTTCTTCTTCTTCTTCTTCTTCTTCTTCTTCTTCTTTCTGAGTTTCTTCATCCATCTATAGAAATGAGAGAATCCTCTTTTGAGTTTTTCCAAGTAGATTGGTAGATAGTAGTAGGTGGATAGGTGGTATGTGGTTTAGCAAACGTGCGTATCGATCATTGGTACGTTTCGAGTTCGATTACTTCAGATCTAGTTGGTATGTCTCGTTCATTAAGTAAAGCAGCAGATACTCGAGTACTTCACCGATACACCCTTTACACACTCATGACTATGCGTTAGGTATCTATAGGTACGTGCGTGTTCGGTTCATTAGCGGCGCTTCGCGAAGCGTCGAATGGTCACTATTGAATGGGTTGCGCGCGTTCATTTTGCGGCTTAATTGGAACAACCGTGTATTCGTGGACCCTTCTAGCGGTATTCGCGGTTGGTCGTTATTCTCGGCCCTCTTGATCCACCTCCTTCCTCTCTTTTTTAATAATGAAACATTTGTATATATGCTCTTATAAAGGAAGATGCACATTGCGGTGCAGCACGTTCGTTTCGAAACAAAAGCACTCGACTGGTAGGCGAGGGTGTGGGAGGAGGAATGGCCGGAGCTTCAAAATCGCACACAGAAGTTAGCTGGCGTATGGCTGATTTTTAGTTGGACGTTCGCGTACCTACGTAGATTCGAACCTGCATTTTATCAATTTACGAGAAAAATCCGATTTGCATGGCGCGTGACGCGAGTCTACCTAAGTGGGGACGACTGGATGCGTTGACGTTGGAGGGATGGAAAAAAAGAGGAAAAGAAGAGGCAGCTAACGAGTGCTCGATTGTAAATAACTGTTGCAGGTTGCCACCGTCGGAATACTAGCCCAACATCGATCCTCCCTTTCTCTCTCCCTCTCTCTATACATATATATACATTTATTTGTCGTTTTTTTTTCTCTTTCCGTATCTTTCCAGCGACGTTTACGTGCGTAGCGACGAGAACGAGGCTGTTTCCGTGACTTTAGCTCGATTTGGATCGATGCGAATCGCGACTAGCAGCTAGCGAGAGAACGTAACTGTCCGTGATACCCATTGACAAAAATAGAGAGATAAATCCGACGGGAAACATTTCCGACGCGTGATCGACAGTTTTTCGTGTCGTTTCGATACCTGGACATTTGTTTTGTAACATAGCGTGTTGTATACGAGATATCCGTGCTGTTCTGACACCGATCGTCTTAACGAGCATTCGCGGATTTGTTCCGATGACATACGCATACATACGTCATATATACGTGTCTCTACAAAAATACATACGATTGAAGGATCGACGAACGAACGAACGAACGAACGAACGAACAAACCAACGAACGAACGAGCGAGCGAGCTAGAAGGAGTGTTACGGACAGATCGGATCGTGGCGTTCTGTGATCTACGAGACTCACCAGGAGGTGGACGCATACGTGGAGGATTCCCAGCGATATGCGTCGGTTCATTACAGGAACGTGCGCGCGACGCTAATGCGACATCAATTATGCGCCAATAACATAACAATACATAACACGTCGCATTGCTTGCATAACAATGCAGCACGAAGCCTCCGCGTTTCCAAAGCCTCCCGGCCACCAACCGGGACCGGTTCCCACATATCCTTCTATTGTGCATCGTGTACGGCCGATTGCTGCACGTAATACGCCGTGTAATTTTGTCCCCCACCTTCTCCTTTCCCTGTCCCTTTCCTCTTCTATCTGTCCGTTTGTCATTCACTTTAGTCATACTTCTCAACTATCTCATAGATCTTCTTTCCCTCATTCCAAAGGAAATTACGTTAAGGTTTCTTCCAACTTTTCATCCCTCACCGAACTAACATTATCAAGCAAAGAAAGAGCGTAACATTAATCTACGTCCGAGTTAAGTTTAACAAGAATTTTTGGATCTTGATGTTAGGAGAAATGAGCATGAGATGTTGAAGAATATGAAAAATGTAATATATAATGGGCCTGTGTTAGATGTAATAAAATTAGTATGAAATCGTAAGAGGATTTAAAGAAAGATTTTCTCTATGTTTTCTTTAGATCTTAGTAAAAGAGCTTTTTTAAAGCTCGCTACCTTTCCGTTTTAGTTTAGGAGAGAAGCATTGCTGCGGTTCGTCGTCGTCATCGTCGTCGTAGAGTTCAAGGAAGCGTAACTTGCGTCGTGATCGAATCACTTCGGCCAAGTGTATACGATTTTCGTTGGTTGGAATCGATCGTAAACGTGGAGCCTCCACCTCCTCCCTACCGGAGATAGGAGTCAAATGGGAAATTGTTTTTCCGTGTACGAGTATCGGTTCGATCGGTACACGGGTGATTAAATTAAAACGCTTAATCCTTTAGCTACAATAAAGATCCGACTACCGGGTAAATAACACGGACGATTGCATGGGGCCTTGCTTGCGAGCCATTAATGCGAGTCGCTAATTATCGTTATAACCAATGTTGTGACAGACACATAGGAGAAAGTGACTTTTTCATTCGACGAAATTCTCCCTCGATCGAACTTTTGACGTTAAAGTGCGTTTAACGAGTCGGATAGATTAACCCTTTCGTTTTGATACGCTTTGACGAGAGTATCGTCCCGTATAAATTCGCATGGTACGACCCTGATACGGGTCTTTACATGGATGGCTAGTAATCTTGCAAAGCCTACGTTAATAGTAAGAGCCACGAACAGCAATAATTTATGAACTTGATAATTTATCAGTCTTCGAGTAGAAGATAGCTTTAAATCGGGTCAGTGTAACTTTGTCAGACATTGTCTATGGATTCTAAGAGACGTACGGTCATTATCGTCTCTCGATCGTTTATTTCCCTTTCTAAAGCGTTTCATTCATTCGCACCTGCGAATCAGCTGCGATAGGGAGAAATTTAGCGGCGTTTCTGCGAATTCCGTGTTACCTGATCGGTCGATCCCGGGGTAAGCCTTGTGCTAGGTTGGTTAGTGCCGTACACGAGGACATTCATTATGTACGGCCCGTCAAATGGCCGTGACCGCAAACCTGCTAAAAGGACTGTCTACCACCCTGTCGTAGATGGGACGCGGACCAACCGTGGTTCAGATAAAGAGAGGGGGAGCAAGGGAGTCAAAGTACTCGCTCGCGTTGAGTTTGTGTTACGCTCGCGTTTGCGGTGGTTCGGAGTTGCGGTCGCGATTCGATGCCCATTCAGTCGACCAGTTTTGGTTTGCTTTGGAAATGACCCAAGCACTCCGAAGCGAAGTCCCCTGAACCGGAAACGCAAACCGTCTCCCGCCACACCAACAGCTCAGCAATTCGGAGCCGCATCCGCTCTTCGTTGCACTTTTTTTTTTCGAACCCCAAAACCCCACCACCATCACCAGCAATGGCAGTAACAGCAACTAGGTACTACCAACCACCACCACGCACACTACGACCAAACGAAAATGGATTGCGAATTCGTCGAAAAATTACATTCGTGAAATGCCGTTGTTGTCCTGGTTGCGTTTAGTTGTATCTTGCGTTGTTGCAATTGCTGCTGCTGCTGTTGTTGTTGCTGTTGCCGTAGGGATGGTGACTATGCGAACGAGCGCGTAGTTTTCCTAGGAACGTGCGCGTACATACAAGTTTATAGCTATTGCAAATATATACCAACGGTTGTTGGAAAAACGGACTGATCGAAAGCTATCGCGACGTTGGAATGCGATTGAAACGAGACTGTGCTCTGTTCCTCTCTGTAATCTGTAACCGTGACACCGATTAAGCACGATCGGCCGCGTTATTTCTTTCGTTTGGAAAACATTCGTGTCCAGTCGCCCCCATCGAATTCGTTATTTCATCTGTACTGGCGGTGGGATGTCCTGTTAAAAGATACTTCTTTTTTTATATCTCTTTTTATTCAACAAACATTTATTGATCTCTTTTATTTTCTTTTTCTTTTTATCTGTCAATTTCTTTTGAAAAGTTACGATGAACTGAACTTTTGAATATACAAATGTTTAAACGATTTCTTCTAAAATCCCTTTATGTATTTCCTTAGGAAGGATTGACTTTTGTATCGTAATCGAAGTAAATGTTCGATTTTCTTGCTACTGCTGGCCGCGTTTCGAAAAGGGGCTTTTCTCGTGGAAGAAAAGGAAAGCAGCATCCTCTTTTACTCTCTCTTCTCTCTCTCTCTCTCTTTCTTTTTCTCTTTCTTCTTCTCTCGGTGGCACGATAAATCACGTGCCTGTTTTACGAAACCCCGGTGAAAGGTCTACGTACAACGTACACGCTACAGACGATAGCTATTGCTTCTGAAGAGAGATAGAGGCGGCGTAGTTTTAGGTAGATGGTGGAGAATAGAAAGGAAAGGAGGAGGGAGAGAGGGTGGAGGTAGTGAATTGGTGCACCGAGGGGTTGGCATAGCGTTTAGCGTTTTCGCACACACGCACACCCGCACCCTCGCGTACTCGTACGTACGTTCGTACGTATGTATATGCCAGGAACGAGAGGGTGAACACAGTACCTTTATGGAGAGTGAAGGATCCGAGGAGGGTGTGGGGTGGGCGGTAAGGTTGGTGCACAGGGGGAAACGTGATGCGGCTGTAGCTCGAGAGAGATAGAAATAGAACGTGTGAGTGTTTCTGCGTGTTCCTATGTGTGTATGCCTTTGTGTTAGTGTGTACAGAGCGAGGGTTGTTATTGCAGATTGCGTGGAGTGAGGGCCGAGTGCACTCAGTAATGGTACCGAACGAGAACCTCGCTGCCTGGCTGGGTCTCCACTGCAGCCGACTGATGCAGCCCTCTCAATAACGAAAATCTATACGCTTTCATTTGTTCGCTCGACGCACGACTTTATTTGCGTCTCGTGCTCGGCCACGTTGCTTTCTCTCTCATTTTCTCTACGATAACGACGACGACGACGACGACGGAGGTGTACTTGCCTATTTTACATTCTTTCTTTTGTTTCTAATTTTAATTTTTATTTCATTGTCGCGAGAAGTGGACACAAGTTCTTTTTATACAATTGGAATCTCGTCTTCGTTTTCGTCCAAATAATGTTGTTGTTGTCGTCGTCGTTTTAAAATTTTCTTTTGAAAACAAGTAGAATTGAGAAGAGTGTTTTTGTTGGTTGATTGGTTGTTGGGAGTATCAACGTTTCATATACATTTTTCCTCTTTCCGATCGTTTCTCCGTATTCTATTAATCGATCATTTTTTGCGAGACAAGGAAAGAAAAATAACGAGAACAAGAGAGAATAATAAAATTGAAGCGTGCGAGCTTAATATAACTTAGTATTTTTTGTTGTATTCTCTTTTTATTTGAAATGACTTTCTCTCGCGCTTTAGTAGGAGTAAAAGTCATCGAGCAAAAGTTCTTAATATAATATTTGAAGAGATATCTCGAGGTGCATCATAGTTAAAAACACGATTGCAACAAAGATACTTCAGCTCGCGTAGCTCGTTTTACATAATGTTGACGATACACGATGGACGTGTAGGTAGAGGAGCATCTCATCCGAGCAAGTAAGCAAAAGTAAGCAAAAGCAAGCAAGCAAGCAAGCAAGCAAGCAAGCAAGCAAGCAAGCAAGCAAGCAACTAAAGCGAGTAAGCAACGGGTAGCGTAGTGCATTCTCTGTAATGCCAGTCTTCTCTTTCGTGTGAGTGACGTAATCTGGCCCGAATCCCGACTTGTAACACCCCACGAGTAACTCTTCGTCCCAGAGTCAGTTCCTCACCCTTCCCTTCTCTTCTTCATCCCTCGTACTCTCGTAACTTCAATGGCATGCATATCACTTCGCGACTGCAGCAAGATAAACCCCCGACCCTTGACCCCGCTTCACCGACGTCCACCCGTTCCATTCGACCTCGCGCGTTCATCCCAGTTTATAAAACTCACGCCACCCTCTATGAGCCATCGACCATCCAACCTCCCTTTCCACCCCCATTTTTCTCCTCCATTTCGTGACATTCGAGCGGACTACACAACCAAACTTGGTGTCAACGCGCGTCCTTTCCCGACCTCTAAACCTGACTGATCCTTCACTGTCGAACCAACAACCCAAAAAATAACACGTTCTTTCTTTTTATTTCATATATAAAACTCTACCATTTTGTTGGATCAAAAACGAAAAATACCAGAGACAAATATTATGACTTTTTCAAATTAAATATAAAAGTTATTTTACAACGGAATGAATAATTTCATTATTATTCGTATCAAATTAGCTTGGAATATTGATAGAATACGTTATGGGAAACAAACAGACTTTTATAAAATAGATATTTTTATTTTCTATTAAAAAAAAAAAAAAAAAAAAATACGGTTCCAAAAATATAATACATATTTGTATTAAGAATACAAATAATAGAAAATGATTTTGCTCCTAGCAGTGATTTTTAATGCATTTTAATATCCGTAGTTGCTAATACCTTTGAACATATACATGTATAGAAATCTGAAATGCACACGTTTCCAAGAGAGGGAGATAGAGAGAGAAACTATCGACTTTGCAGGTGACCGATATATTTGAGACTCCAAAATGTACGCATATATATGGATGAAAATATATTCTAGCGATCTCTCAAGGGATAATCTGGCTTAGGGACGCCGCTAGGATACCTGCGCGCGTGTACAGACTCCAGGATAAGAGACAGAGATAGAGAGAAAGGGTCGGGGTGGTGGGGAATGGTTAGATGAGGAGGAAGAATGAGGGGCGAAGGGGTAGTAGAGTTAGGAAAGGTATTTACTAGCCGCGACCAGCAGCCACCACCATCACCACCAGCTCGGTTGGTGCCCTAGGAAACCGCTGAACTCTGCTTAATGATTATTTGTCGTCGTGGTAAGTGCTACGCTTAAAACAACATTACCAGACCGCAAGCTCGCGCGGATCGCCGCTTCCTGAGCTTGCCTTCCTTCCTTCCTTCCTTTCTTCCTTCCTTCCTTTGCTTTCTATCTTCCTTTTTCCAGTTTAATTCCCTTGCAACTTGACTCTGTTCTTTAAATAATTACCTCGCATGAATATTCACTATTTCTTTCTTTTTTAAATGACACGCATCGTAACACACGTTTTGTTACAAATGTATAATGTTATAAATCATTTTTTTGATTTGATTGTTTTTAGTAGATTTGAATTATCATTAGGAATGGAATTTTTTTTAACCGGTAAGAGTTAAGCTCTTTTTGAACCTATAAAAGTAGGACAAATCGTTCGACGTTCTCTTTCGTTCTTTATTTCTACTCCGGTCTAGGTTGGTATCCCTAATCCTTTAATATTCCAAGCTTCGATACATTATGGGCTAGCTATTAACTCCGCGTTAACTCGGCGCAAACGGGATAGCTCGGATTTGCCGGTTGGCTGGATTACGGAGGAGAAAAATGAGCTTATTGGTTCAAACTAGAGAAAGCGAACCTTCGGATTCCGTTACGCACTCGAATATATAGATAGCAGCTGAATATAACTGAGTGGGAGTATGTGGAGAAATTTGTGGAGAAATTCGAAGAGAAACTCGAAGAGATTTTCGCAATAATGTTTTTCCTCTCTTCTGCATTTTAATCCTCGTCTTTTTGAGGACAATGCCTCAGTCTAAATGTGAATCTTGAGAAGGAAGATATATAGATCATATATTTTGAGTTTTAAACGACAAAAGACACTTCTATCGATTATTTAATAATTAATGTAGTATCTGTAAAAGTATAAATAATTAATAAAAAAAAAACATTATAAAGTAATTAGTTTCTATAAATTTGTTACATGAAAAGGAATCAAGAAAAGAAATAAAAAAAAATTGGATAATTGGAAAAATTTCCTAGAAACTAATTACAATTATAATGTTTATAGTAAGCGGTCTTTGGCTGGATTTCACTTGCAATAGAATGTAAAACATATAAAAATATGTTAAAAATTACATGGAAAGTAATATCCATTGCCCAGGTCTAACCACGAGGAGGTAACCGCTTCTGAAGACCCAAGAGGGATGTGCATCCTAAAGGTGCTCACATCCGAATATAATTCAAAGGAATGAACCTAATTCTTAGGCCCCACCATAAGAGTAC
>NW_015149056.1:723008-741294 GCF_001465965.1 Polistes dominula | reverse complement strand
TCTTATTCCTTTCCATGTCTTTTATATCAGAAATCACCTACACCCCTTTTTGAAAGGAAAGAAGCTTACAAATCTAACTGACCAATAGCATAAGGATCCACCCCATAGTCCACCGACAGGTACAGCCTATGGTTTTCGGTAGTGGGAACTATGCATACAGAAACTTAATCTAGCACATCGGAATGTTACCCCTTTTTATGGCATCGCATATGTTTACACAGGTATCGGAAATTCTTCAAAGGGTCCCTACACTGCACACATGGTTTCTTATTACACCAATATCCTAATAACCCTCAAGGTTCGTTTATGGTTTTATGGCCCACCTAATCTTTTCTTTTAATCTGGATAGATTTCTCTTTTTCAAATAAAATGAGATCTACAGAAAGAACTGAATACTAGCTTTTGTCTACCTCTGCTACACTTAAAACTCTCCTACATTTATGTATTTCCATCAGCTATTTTTTTCATAAATAAAAAAATGCTTATTCGTATTTGTGAAAAAATTTTTAAGTAATTTAAATATTTATAAGTATAAGATATTTTTCTTGAAAAGAATCCCCAAAGAAAAGTTTCGTATTTAATTTTATGTTTGGTTAAATACCTTTACGCGTCTCTTGTGTGTAGATAAATACAATAGAATAATTAAATTCGAATATATTATATAATAACATGAAAATATAATATAATAAGCTTACAATAAGCTTGCACAAACTAAAGTTTAATTTCAAAATCTCTCGTTAAAAAAAAAAAATCTTCTAACTAATTTGTTTTTTCTCTTTTTATTTAACGCGTTTTCCATTACCTAGCTGAATTGAAAAAAAATAACGATTTGTTTGTTTTGTTTTGTTTAAAAAAAAAAAAAAAAAAAAAAAAAAAAGAAAGAAATGATCGTCAAAGCGTGAAAGCGCAGGGTAGCGTGTTTGTTTTCTTCCTCGATGAAAGGTAAGAAGATGTTTCGAAACAATGCCTCGACTTAACAGCTGTAAACGAAGTTGGCGATAATCAACGTCGTCTTTCACGAAGGCAAGCCGAATGCATAATGATCTTATGCATTCAGTCACGTTTTAGAGTCTTCTTCAATGCCCTCTCTCCCTTTACTATTTTTCTTTCCTTATATCTTTCTCTCCATTCTTCTCTCTATATTATTCATTCCAGTAATACTCAAGAAAATTTTACTTTATAATAACGATCTAACAAACTTCATCATTATCTTCAAATGCACTCAAGTATTTTATCAATAATATAGATATTGTCTTATAGTATTATTTCAGAAATATATAATATAATAATATATATATATATATTGCTAGACACTTTAAAAAAATTCTCACCAAATATGAACTCTTAATTTTAATAGGAAGATCCTCCGCATCGCAGTTTTTTTTTTCAGTCTAATAGAATAAAATTTATACCTCATTATTTATTGATTGTACAGAAAAATGTTTTAGACAAATTTTGTAGAAAATTTAATGCTCTACAAAAAAGGTATCTTACATTTTTTCCGTAAACCTCACCATTTGGATGATATTGAAGATTTAAGTTTGATTATTTTAAGACAAATTTCATTTTTGTAGGAAATTAAGTGCTCTATAAAAATGGTGTCTTATGTTTTGGCGATTAAATTAAGCGTTCAAAAGATATTCAGAGACAAACTTTTTTGTTAAAGAGCATCGAAAAAATTACCCCACTTGCAACAAACAATTGTTTGAAAATTAATAACTCAGTTGAAAATTGAAATAAAAAGCTTTTTTATAACTAATTGGACATTTTTTTTTCTCTAAAACTGAAACATATCATAATATATTTATAATGAAAATTTTGCTTTTTTTTTACTAATAAATAATTAACTAAGCGATAAATAATGTACAATTTATTTTTTTTCAATGTAGACAAAGATACTTACACATAAGAAAAGWCTTGAAAAATATTTTGAAGTTTCTCAGTTGATAAAAACTAAAATTCGTGTAAATTTTCTCAAAATTTATAAATTCAATTGCAATTTTTCGAATATCTAATCAAAAACTTTTAAAATCAATACACATGAAAGTTTGATGATGAATATCTTTTGAACGCTTAATTTAATCGCCAAAACATAAGACACCATTTTTATAAAGCACTTAATTTCCTACAAAAATTTGTATTGCGCATTTTATAATAATCATTTATCGTCGAGTTATAAAATTCATAAACAAAAATGAAATTTGTCTTAACCCATTGACTGCCAACTACGAGATATCTCGTAGTGTGYGCTRCAATTTCAGATTAATTACAAATGGTTATTTACGTTAAGAATTATTAAAAAGGTTGAATAAAATATTTATATGGTGTAAAAAACATTAATTATCAATTATTGTAAATACCATTACAATATTATATCAGTAACTTAATATTATTATATTTTTAAAAATTTAAGGCAAGTCGCTGTAAATATGTCTGCCAGTCAATGGGTTAAAATAATCAAACTTGAATCTTCAATATCATTCAAATGGTAAGGTTTACGGAAAAAATATAAGATACCTTTTTTGTAGAGCATTAAATTTCCTACAAAATTTGTCTTGAACATTTTTCTGTACAATCAATAAATAATGAGGTATGAATTTTAATCTATTAGACTGAAAAAAAAAACTGCGATGCGGAGGATCTTCCTATTAAAATTAAGAACTCATATTTGGTGAGAATTTTTTTTAAGGGGTTTCTAGCAACCCATTTTCCCATGGCACTTGGAAAAAAAAAATAATTAATTTTTTTGACCCACCCTAATATATATTTATATATATATGTTACCGGCAATGTATAAAATGTATTTATATTTCACACATCTTTAAGGCATTTTATAATAAAATAATTATTAATTGATATTATTACCTGAAAACACCAAGTATATGATCAGAGTACCATCAACCTCGAATTTCACTTTTAGACTGGCACGTGGTCCTTTGAAACTTTCTGTAAAAGTTCTTTTATTCCATGCTGTTTATATAACTTTCCGAACATTGCGAATGCGTACAACGTTAATAGTATTCCTAACAAACAGAATTTAAGATTGCAACATTTTATATTCATCATTTTTTTCATTCTAATGTAATAATTTCATTGCCCTTGTGTAGTGATGACTTGGGTGGTCAAATTTTACTGTAATACAGGCAGAGTGAATTAAAATAATTGTTAATTAATTGAAAAGAGTGTGTATTATTAAATAAAAACATCGAATATACGATCAGAGTACTGTCCTCTTCGAAATTCACTTTAAAACTGGCACGTGGTTCCCTATTACAGTTACTTTATATAGTCTCCCCTTCCACCATTCCTTACTTTCAACCCTACCACGCTCCCATCCTATTATCTACCCTTTCTCAAATTTTTCCTGTCCCCTATCCATTCCAAAAAATGTATACATTTTATACATTGCTGACAACAAGGGAAACCCAAATGGGAATAGAAACAGGTAGACAGGAAGACAGGAAGAGTTATATTAGGTTGATAAGAAATTTCGGTTTTAACCAATAGATAGTGTTATGATTGTTTCGTTATTCTTTTGTTAATGTTAGAATTTTTTTTTTGAAGTGAAAACTTCTTTAGAATGGGAGTGATCTGAAAAGTAAATAAACGGAAACGGAACTATGAAACGGCTGCTATACTAAATAATGAGAGAAAAAGAGACAAACATATAGGATTGAGCCAGCGAGAGAATGAGAAGGAAAGTAGCTATACAGTTTTTCCTATTCTCGGTCTCCTCTTTATGCTATGCTTCGTAGTTATAACTCCTGGTTGTATATGTGTGTGTTTGTGTGCGACTGCATACTACAAAACGTGGACACATATAGAATAACTTCCATACTATACCTGTTTGTAGGTAGGAGCTATAGAAGGGTAAAAGAATAAACAGAGATAAGCACGTAGGTATGCGACAAAAGTATAAGGTCCTAACCAACCGAGGTCGAAATAGAGAAAGAATGGGCGTGGTCTGTTTTCATTTTACAAATGCGTCATTTATTTTCTATTTAAAAATGTTTCTATCTTATTGAAATATTATAAATCAATTATTTATTTCGCAAATATTATAATTACAAATTACAAAATATATAGACTATAATTTTGTAATTTATTGTATGCAATAATTTACAAAAAAAAAAATCATTATCAGATACATCAGAAAAAAAGAAATAGACAACATTCCAGAATACTTTTCTCATAATAATCAAATGAGATGTTCTTAAATTATAATGTTTTGGTATTTAGGAAATTAATACTAATTTTTCAATAAAATAGAAAAGTTTTTTAATAGAAGAAACTCGTTAACGAGGCTTTTTAACGTACCTTGCTTACGAGACTCTTCTACGAGGCCTAATTAAACACACCCTACGAACTTATCGGAAATACCTTACAGTCTTTTCAAAAAAAACCTCAGTACTTTTCGGAAAAAACCTCACTACTTTTCGGAAAAAACCTCACTACTTTTTGGAAAAAACCTCACTAATTTTAGTAAAGTTACTCCTAAAGTATTGAAGTTCTTTCCGAAAAGTAGTAAGGTTTTTTCCAAAAAGTAGTGAGGTTTTTTCCGAAAAGTAGTGTGGTTTTTTCCGAAAAGTCTGTAAGGTATTTCCGATAAGTCCGTAGGGTTTGTTTAATTAGGCCTCGTAGAAGAGTCTCGTAAACAAGCCTCGTTAAAAAGCCTCGTAACTATCCGACGGGATCCTACGGACTCATCGGAAAGACCCTACAGACTTATCTGAAAGACCCTACGGACTTACCGGAAAGACCCTAAGGACTTATCGAAAAGACCCTACGGACTTATCGGAAANTCTTAATACATATAAATAACGTGTCACGTTGTTTGTCCGCAATGGATTCTTAAACTACTGAACCGATTTTAATAAAATGTTGCACACTGTGTGCAGTTTCATCCAATTTGATAGACAGGATAGTTTATAATCTCAATTTATAATCGCAATATTATTTGGTTATTAACAAAGAGTCATGATTATCTCTGTTAGTTTGATAAGATTCTAACAGATGGCGGTATAAAGTAATTCGTTGATTTAAAGATGCGTGTTATCGGACTGATTGTGAGCCACAGCACCCCTAGTATACTTATAATTATAGGAGATATAGCAAAGTGGCATATTCCCCACACTGGCATATTCCCCTGACTCACATTATAGATAAAATGTATTTTGAAAAATGTATATATTTCTATCTGGTGTACTTAAAATAAAAGTATTAGAGGAGAAGTATGACACGGTTCATGCAGAAGTAAAAAAAAAAGAAAATATTTAATGAACTGGGGTCACTTGCAAAATAAATGAATCATTATTTTATGCATATATAATATGTATTTTGAAAAATGTATATATTTCTATCTGGTGTACTTAAAATAAAAGTATTAGAGGAGAAGTATGACACGGTTCATGCAAAAGTAAAAAAAAAAGAAAATATTCAATGAACTGGGGTTACTTGCAAAATAAATGAATCATTATTTTATGAATATATAATATGTATTTCGAAAAATGTATATATTTCTATCTGGTGTACTTAAAATAAAAGTATTAGAGGAGAAGTATGACACGGTTCATGTGGAATTGAAAAAAAAGAAAATATTCAATGAACTGGGGTCACTTGCAAAATAAATGAATCATTATTTTATACATATATAATATGTATTTTGAAAAATGTAAATATTTTTACCTGGTATAGTTATAAAATAAAAGTACTAGAGGAGAAGTATGAGACGGTTCATGTGTAATTGAAAAAGAAAAATATTATAAAATAAACTTAGGTCACCTGCAAAATATATAAACAGTTCATTATTATATACATATATAAAATGTTGTATTTGAAAAAATGTATATGTTTCTATCTGGTGTACTTGTAAAAAAATAAAAGTACTAGGAGAAGTGTGACACGATTTATGCGGAAGTTAAGTGAAGAAGTGAAGTTACAATAGTGGCACATAATGTTTGTAGTAGGTATACTTAAAAGATCAAAGAAGACAGCATGGCTCGAGAGTTAGTCTATAGAGAATTTCTGTTGAGGTAAGGTTAGTGATGCGCGCGTGCAAGCTTGCGTGTCTGTTACGCATGTGCGTAAGGAAACGAAGCGCGGAGATGTATTTCCTTCGTAAACTAGCACGTTACTTTTTTACTAGAGAAAAAAGGGTTCGACCCTTCTGACTCTATAACCACCACCAGGTTACCTTTTACTAGTTTTAATCGTCAGTTACTTCTGGTCTTTCACCGGTAGCCTTCTTTACGTTCGAATATAATATATTCTAATATTTCGTTTTGTTCAATGATATTTCTCCATACACATTTTATTTTATTTATTTAATAATTAACTTTATAAAAAATATATATTTTTTTTTTTAACAGAATCGAATTTTCAGTTTTGAGTATCTCTTTTTTTTTAAACATGTTTTTAATCATTCTTTCCGATCGTTCACTGATAATCCTATTTACGTTCGATATCTTTTAGAAAGGAAATACTGAAGAAAATCTGTTTTGTTAATGTAAACTGTATAATCATTTTTTTTTTAACAGAATCGAATTTTCAGTTTTGAATATATCTTTTTTTATTGACACTTTTTTTTAATCATTCCTTCCAGTCTGCCACTGATAGAGTCATATTTACGTTCGATATCTTCGTTTGAAATAAAATTTGTTTTGTTAATATAGACTTTCTAGTAATTCTATTTAATTAAACAGAATCAAATCTTGAGATTTTAATGCAAAACTAACCTAAAAGAAAGATTCGATATCACTTTGTTAAGTTATTTTTGAAGTTAAGTACGAAGTGACCTTTTGATAATGCAATCTCGCAAAGTTATCTTACATTTTTCGTCGAATGATAAGTTACTGACAATAATTAAATATAATTTTATCAACGAGGTCAAATTTTCAATTACAAATAAATTTATATCAAATTAATATTAGGTTGGGGAAAAGGTTATCCATTATTTTTACGTTAACTTCAAACCTTTATTTAACATACTTCTGGTTGTCTGATTTTGATCAAATATGCACAGTTTTGTTCGTTAATTTATTAACGTTTTAAAGGTAGCTTNACCATCGAATTTGTTTGTGTATACTCCTGAAGGATCAACCAAAAATATTGTACATCCAATGGCATTACGATAAATTAAATTTTTGTTTCAACTTTTTCAACTTTTATTAAAATAAGTTTAAGTGAATAATAATTAGACTTCATTGAACAGTTTAAAATTATATTAAATGAACGTATCAATCTGATTCTAAAGAAGTTTTCATGTCAAAAAAGCCACAGCAACGCATGGCCGGGGCCCACCCCTAGTTTTATATCATTTCTTTCTTTGATTTGATTTCTGGTTTTATCTGGGATATCTATGAAAGTGGTATATCTTAATACGATCAAAACAATATTAAATCATTCCCTATGGAAATTCTATAGAATCTCAATTATTCATTGTTTCATTCCAATAATGTATTTCGAAATTATTAATTTGAATTAATGATAAAATGTATTATATTAACAGTTTTCATAAATAGCTTGTGAAAGAATTATTTGAAAACTTAATATTCATTTAAATACGATTTTATAAAAATGCGAAATCTTTATATATATATATATATATTTCTTCTGTGCACGTTTTTGTAATTAAACTCCTCCTAAACATCTGGACTGATTTTAATGAAATTTGTGTGTGTGTCTTCAGGTGGATTCGATAATGGTTTAGCGTTACAATTGGGATATCTATGAAAGTGGTATATCTTAATACGATCAAAACAATATTAAATCATTCCCTATGGAAATTCTATATAATCTCAATTATTCATTATTTCATACCAATAATGTATTTCGAAATTATTAATTCGAATTAATGATAAAATGTATTATATTAACAGTTTTCATAAATAGCTTGTGAAAGAATTATTTGAAAATTTTATATTCATTTATAAAAATATGATTTTATAAAAATGCGAAATAAATAATATAAAATCATTATAATTATTTATTTGTATAATAATATTTTCTATAGAGAAATAAACCTTTTTTTTTCTTCCTCAAAATGACGAATTAACAATAATCAACGTTTAAATGATAAAAATCGGACAAGTATAAAATTGAAATTGAATTTTTCTTCGATCCTGAGCCAAGGATGATTTATTTTTTGCTTAAACATATTCAACACATATTTTTACAAGCATTGTTCGAGTCTTACGTAACAAAAGCATTTGCGCTTATGGCACCGTTCGTCGTGGCATGATTTGGATGTCTATATATGCTCGATTAAACGTTCGTCCCGACCTTCTTACGATTTACTTGTCTTACTTTCGTATCCCGTTCGTTTAAATAGTGCGTCGTTGTCGTCGTCACTGACAAATTTATTCAATTAATTTTTCTATTATCGATTAGTTACCTTTTTTTTTCTTATATCTTCTTGTTTTAACGAGCTCTTAAGCTCCATGTGACAAACAAACAAAAATAATTGATACCACATGAACGTGACTGATGCTTGATAAGGTAACCAGGAAATAAAATTGCTATGCGCACGTGTCAATCCTTCTTAATATTTTTCAGTTCGAATACCTTTATTCTTTTTTTTTTTTTATTTTTATCTTTATCACTTATTTAATATTCCAAGCATGAAATGCACGAATGATACAATTTATTGGCATAGAAATTCTTTTAACGTTATTTCTTATTTTCAAATGCTTTTCTTATTTGTTAGCGAATAAATTATCGATTTAATATTTAATTAATTTAAAAAATAATTTTTTTTTTTATAGAAGATTTCTTAGTAGCACAAAATATTGAAAAATATTGATTGATTGAATACATGTGTATTTAATATTAAAAAGAGATTCAATGTCTTTACACATGTATTCAATATTTTTTTTAATATTTTGACCTTTACTACTTAGGGTTGTTTCGTAATTAAATATATAAAATTAAATAATGTCAATGTTATTTTTCCTATTTCTTTATTTTTATTTTTATCGCAGCTGTTGGATTTTTGTCGATGTTCGGAAGCTCGAATGGCGCCAGTTAGGAATGCAATAGGCGTGAAGAAAAAATAAGAAACGGAAAAGGGGAAAAAAAAACGTTTGAAGAAAAGTTGACGAACCAAAAGTTAAGGAATAGAATTGGGTTTGGGTTCGAAAGCTATGCGATGTTTGAAGAAGCAGAAGAAGAAGCAGAAGAAGAAGAAGAAGAAGAAGAAGAAGAAGAAGAAGAGTGGAACGATTTCACGTCGTCGTGTCGTATGAAACACGAAAGACGCACAACTCCTCGCGTCTGCTCAGATTCGGCTGTCAGGTTCGATCTATTAATATACGCGGTGAGCTGCCTGCCTAATTCCTAATGGAATATTCGTACAGATTCCTCAACATGGGCAATCCTAAAAATATTCGGCCCTGCTGGAACGCTAAACGTGGAAAGTAAACGTTGTTCTCTCTCTCTCTCTCTCTCTTTCTTTTTCTTTTTTATCGTCCCTCCCTTATTTACTTTTACTTTCTTCTTATTTTTCATCTATTATTACAGATTATTATTATCCAATATTATCTAATTTATTGTAATTATAATTAATTATTCAAATCGTATTATATTTTGTATTTTGTTCAATATACAAATTAACAAATTAGAATTATGCAATATACAATAAATTATTAATGTGTGTTTTATTTTTTGTATTATTGATACTATAAATTCGTCTATTTATTTTATTTAGTGTACCACATAGTAGCATTTGTAATTTTTCACGAAGTCATCTTCAAAAATATAATAAATTGATAATTCCGTATAAAAAAAATTGTATTAAAAAAAAAAAGTGATCTGTAATACTATTGGTAGATACGTCTAAAGATGTTAAGAATATTCGTGAAAAAAAAAAATCTTGAAATTTGTGTTGAAAAATCAGCAGGAGGGCCGAACTTTGATCCGATTTGTGTTAAAGCACCGTCCTTCGTAGAATTCGTTTATTCCTTGAAAACGTCTAACAAATTATTATTTTAAGCACTGACTAACGATTTGTTTTCACTCGCGCATCTCTTAAGAATCTCACGAGGGAATCGTTCTCGCATCGACAATCATTACGTCGTCGTCGTCGTCGTCGTTTTCCACCTTGAAATCAAAATTCTACGTGTCGCTCAAAAGAATTTCAAGAATTTATTTGACGTGAACGTGTCATTTTGAAATTCCACCACACTTTTAAAAGGATTACAATTATTTTTTAAAATAATAATTGGTATTATTTTTTCTTTAATCGTTTGTTAATGGAATTATTGTTGAAAAAGATTGTGCATTTGGATGAAAGAAGAAGAACAATCGATATTTACTGTTTAAACGATTAACGATCGTCAAACTCGATTGTGATCTACGACGCATATCTTGCTTACGATTTGTTCTTTAAATATTCAAGATAATAATAACCACCACAAGTTAGCCAGTTATAACATTTAATAGACTACACTTGTATTCTTTACTAAAGTATACGATAATATGATAATATTAATTATTATAATTATTTCAATAAGATCTCTTAATATTTCATACATCACAAATTATCTAACAAAACGATCGATCTATCAATTTTATAATTCGATCGAAAGATTGATCAAAATAACATTTCAAATGAACTTTATTCGAACTAACAACACGTCGTAAGAGAAAAACAGTTCAACTTGTTTCTGGCAGATGTTCCAAAAATTCAATTCAATTTACAGAATATAATAATCCTTCTCACCTTTTAATGTTCACCTGTCAACGTCTCGATCATTATCTGTGTATCCTTTAATTTTCTAATTGTTTTTGTTTTTTTTCTTAATTTTTTTTTTTTTATTTTATTCTCAACACATACACAATTTCCACCTGTGTCTCTTTTCTAACTTTTTATTAATCCCAGTTGAGTTTCAAATCAAAGTTGATTTATCGAGTTGAATGAACAACACAAATGAACGTTTCTTAATACGTTATTATTCGATTAAGTGGTGTTGTTTGTCTTCAGGGTCGTCGTTTTGAAAGTCGACGTTGAAGGAAAAACGGCACTGCACGCAAAAGCACGGCACAACACTTCACGGAATACTGACAGTCGGGCCAGAAGAAGAAGAGGAAGACTCGAACGTGGCCATGTGACCGTCGTCCGTGTTCGTGCTCTCCTTCTCTTATTCTTCTCTCATTTTCTTTCTCTCCTTTTATCCCTCTCTCTCTCTCTCTTTCTCTCTTTTTATTTCTTTTCCTTTCCATCTGTATTTCTCTCCCTTACTCTCTCTCTCTCTCTCATACACAAATATACATACATMCATAGAAACACACAGATAGGTACATGTAAATACATACACGTACATATCACTGCCACCACCCACGCATCTGGCAACTTACGAAGAAACGCCCATCTAAGCCACTATACGCACAGCAACGTTATTTCGAGATAAATAAGGACGGAACGAGACCTTACCGAGACCGTTTGGCTCTACGAAAGAGAGAAAGAGAGAGAGATAAAGAGGGGTACGCATCGAGACGTGAAGTTTCGACAAGTAAAGAAGGGGAAGATAAAAAAGGGTAAAAGCTTCTATAAAAGGAAGATTCTCTGATGGTTCATACGATTACGAAATAGATTAAACGTAAGTAGTATGTTCGATAATCAAGGCCATATCTAATATTACGGTTTACTTTTTATTTTTATATCTTTTTAAATGGAATTATTTTCGTTGTTTACTTTCATTTTTTTTTTTTTTTTATCATGTTTCGATGATTATTATTTTTTTGATATATGATATATATATATATATCAATATACACATATACATTATGTGTGTGTGTGTGTGTGTGTTTAAGGGATAGTATTATTTAATCTTTTTTTATTATTCATAGAAACTAAGGGAAATGAAAGTGAGCTTAAAAAATTTAGATATTGAATTATCGATTTTTTTCTTAAATATTGGAAAATTATATGAATTTTACGTTTAAAATTAGGTTGGTAAGCGAAAGGTCATTATACGATACTTTTTAAATAAATTCATAAATATTATTATATAAATTATATGTTTAATATGTATGTAGAATCATCATCTAGTTTATTTATTTAGTATTAAAGAAAGAATTAATTTGTAATCGATTTTGATGTTATTTACTATAGAAATATTTATATTTAAAAAAAAAAACAACTATACTTAAAAATATTAGGTTGGGGAAAAAGTTATCCATTATTTTTACGTTAACTTCCAACCTTTATTTAACATACTTCTGGTTGTCTGATTTTGATCAAATATGCACAGTTTTGTTCGTTAATTTATTAACGTTTTAAAGGTAGCTTCATAANTGTGTGTGTGTGTGTGTGTGATAAAGTAGAGAGAGAGAGAGAAATATATATAGGTATATAGAAAGTAGGAAAAGAGAAAGAGAGAGGAGAGAGAGAGAGAGAGAGAGAGTGGAGTAGGATCGTTGGTGTTAGAGAGCGCATGCGCATAAAATTTCCCGGGAATCGGGTCTTTCCGGGTCTCCGACACGGATTTCCCACTTTCGTTCGTCACTTGAGCGTCCGAGTCTACGACGTGCGAGACAAGGCAACAGGTGACAAATATTCGCGCCGAAAAGAGAAGATTTATTATCAAAAGAGAAAGAAAGAGAGAGAGAGAGAGATAGAGAGAGAGAGAGAGAGAAAGTTACTCGTCTCGATATAATCGATTTTTCTTATTGAAAAGAATTTTCAAGGATAGTTGTATTTCATTTCCCATCCGTCGGGATTTGACACATACGTTCTTCTCGCTTTCATTTTGTTCCCCCGACACGTTTATTCTCTTCTCTGATTTATTTCTGTCTTCGAAGGTATCCGAGAGGAATCCAACGAACAAAAAATATAATAAGGAAAAGTTTAGTTTCATTATAATATTTATCAAATCTATCGATCTATTGCAAAATGAGTGTCGACGACGTGATCAACTATAAACCCGACGAGGACGAGGATCTTTACGCACTTTTATCCTGCGACGAATCTTCCACGGTAAGAATATTCTTTTTTTTTTAAGAACTTTTTTTTATTCACACCACCTTATCCCCTTCATCCCGTTTCGTCTAATTGTCAATGATTGTTTTTATAAGAGATTATGTTGTCATTTCTTTTTCATTTTTTTTTTTTTTTGATATTTATATCTGCTAATTATTTGACACATTTTATTTGATTAAAGTATTTTTTATTATTATTATTATATAATTTATAATTTAGTTGTTTAATCGTTTTTCATAAAAAAAATTTCTTTAAAGCACGATAATTGAAATGTGGATAAAATTATTCTTGTATTAGAATTATATGAAAATATGAAAGCACATTTATAAAAGCATTTTAATGAAAAGTTGAGAAAACTTCGTTGATTATTATGTTAATGAAATTAAACGTGATAATGTGTAATTGAAATATTTATATTACCGCGTGTATCTCTCTGTATATTGATATTATTAATAAAAATATTAAAGATTATATGTTTAATTATATGTGTGTTATATGATAAAAAAAAAAAAGTTGTAAATATACGACTTAAAGCTGACGATTAAAGTTCTGACAATTCATCTACCGACCTTAACATGCTTTTATGTCTACTATTTTCCACGCGACTTTTTTCCTTTTTTTTTATTTTTTTTTTTTTTTTTTTTTGAAGTACCCTTTAATACAGCTTTTAACGTAAAACGTGTACACGATCGAGCCTCTCTCTCTCTCTCTCTCTCTCTCTCTATTTTAAAGAGCGANCTCACTACTTTTCGGAAAAAACCTCACTACTTTTCGGAAAAAACCTCAGGATTTCATTAAATAGCTTCTAATCAATATATATCTCTTTTTATCATTTTGAATCATTTTAGACATACAGAATCCTAATAGATCACTTTTTAAACATTTTTTTTTATTTTTTATTCAGATTATTTGCAATTGGATGTTGTGAATTGTTATTTAAGTTTCTTACGACCGAATATTATCGCCAGTTTTGTGAAAATTTTCAGAAAGAAAATACTAGGGGAATTTTAAATATTTCGAGGGAATGCGGCTTGGATTTCTTGCTGGCAGAGAGGTTTTTAGTTATCAGATTTTTTAGTTACCTGAAGCAACTTTGCTCATTTCTTCGAATTGAGAACTTGCATACTGTCTAATATGTTATGCATTATATGTTAATAAAACATAAAATAATTTTTGAAGGTTGTAACAATATTATAATAATAATAATATTATAACAAATAAACCCTACAATTATCCTACACCTGATATTCTGCATTCGTCTCATTCTCTCGAAACTTAGTTTATCGAAGGTTTCACTTCTAACACGTGTGATCTGCCCACATGATATTTTTTTTTTTTTTATTAACAAAGAGTCATGATTATCTCTGTTAGTTCGATAAGATTCTAACAGATGGCGGTATAAGGTAATTCGTTGGTTTAAAGATGCGTGTTATCGGACTGATTGTGAGCCACAGCACCCTTAGTATACTTATAATTATAGGAGATATAGCAAAGTGGCATATTCCCCAAACTCACCTTATTCTTTTTTATTAGCTTATTTTTATGTTTAAGATAATAAAATTATATTATCTGATATATTCTCTATGTTTAATTAATTTAATTTGCGGTTTTTTTTGTTTTAGTATTATTTAGCAGAAATTTAATATATCGTTGAAAATAAATAAAATGATGTTTATATTAGGTTGGGGAAAAAGTTATCCATTATTTTTACGTTAACTTTAAACCTTTATTTAACATACTTCTGGTTGTCTGATTTTGATCAAATATGCACAGTTTTGTTCGTTAATTTATTAACGTTTTAAAGGTAGCTTCACAATGGCTGTCTCATAAAATTCTTGGTCCCTATTTGCGAAAAACTCTTGTGATCGATTTTTACAATCTTCTTTTAATGTCAATTTCTTATCAATAAGAAAATTTTGCAATGCAACAAAAATATGATAATCGCTTAGTGTAAGGTCTGGTCTATATGATGGATGCATCAAAATTTCCAAACCAATCTCCTGGAGGTTCTGGGAAGTCACTATAGTCATGTGTGACCTGGCGTTGTTCTGATCAAACACAACACCTCTCCTTTTRGCCAATTCTGGCCGTTTCTGGTCAATCGCTTGCTTTAAATGATCCAGTTGTTGACAGTAATGATCTGAATTTAGTGTTTGGCCATATTTAAGCAACTCATAATAAATGATTCCTTTCCAGTCCCTCCAAATGCACAGTAGAACCTTCCTGGCCGTTAGTCCTGGTTTAGCTACCATTTGAGCTGCTTCATCACGCTTTGACCACGATTGTTTTCGCACAATATTGTCGTATGTGACCCATTTCTCATCCCCAGTCACCATCCGTTTAAGAAATGGGTCGATTTCATTCCGTTTGGCCAAGGCTTCGCAGATGGAAWTTCGATGCATCATGTTTTTTGGTGTTAATTGGTGTGACACCCAAACATCGAGCTTCTTTTTGAATCCAGTTTTGCGCAAATGGTTTAAAACTGTTTTATGGTCGATCTTTAGCTCCTGGGCGATGCTACAACTACTAAGAAGCTGATCAACTTCGATTATTTCTGTGATTTTATCGACATTTTCGACGATAGGCTAGCCTGTGCGAGGTGCATCTTTAACATCAAAAATACCTGAACGGAATCGACGAAACCAAAATTGCACGTAATTATCTGNAAATTGTTTGATTGATATTTTGCGAGAAATCGATAACTAAAGTCATCTAACGAAAAAATAATGGATTACTTTTTCCCCAACCTAATATACGTACAATAAAAATATATTAAATTTAAAATACCTACAAATTATTTTAACAAGAGTTAAAAGGATTAAGAGCTGTAACAAAAGGTATTTGGGAATTCAAGTAACCTCATTATGAAAGGAACTTCTAGGTTTTTTCTTTTTTCTTTTTTTTCATTTTCTATCACGAGTAAAACAAAAAAAGGGTTTATAATTAGGTTATATCATAAGAAGATGGTTTGGAATTATACAGGGTAAGGACAAAAAATTGTTTTCTAATGAAAAATACGTTTTTGGTAGTTATTACTGGCTGAATGTTACCAAAAAAGGGAGGGAAAGAATTCGACCTAAGTTTAAATGTGTAAAACATGTGTCGACCAGTCGTCAATGTCTTTCTTTTTCTGAGTCCCTTTTCTTTATAATTTGACAAATCGTATCTACCATTGGACGATGATGCCAGTTGACCTGCTGGTCACATTTTACGATGTTCTCCCATCTTCACCAACAACGACACTAGATTTTCGTAGCACGAGCCAAATTTCAAAAATTAAAACTGGTTTCATTGAAGTTCCTTTCCAGGATTTTTCTTACCTTTTTCATCTTTTCATTTGTTTATAAGAATTCTTTATTTTTTCGTAAAATGAAAATAATTCTATTCAATAATATTTCTATGTATATAGGATGAAAGTAAATTACATAAGAATTTAGGAATTAAATAGTTAGGTTACAGGAATGTATTAACATTTCATTTAAAATCTCTCGTTTAAAATTTTCTCCGTAAAATAAAACAAAATTTGTTAAGGCCGGCGATACATGTAAAATAAAAAAAAATCGAATTTTTTTYTTTTCATAAATAATTAGTTTACCATCTTAAAAATATGCCTGTAAATTTTTAGAATTAAATTCGCATTATTTATCGATTAAAAATTCATTTAAGTGCTCCGCCTCTACTCGGCACTAGATGCCAACGCTAAACTTTGAACGCGTTTTTCTCAAAACGACTTTTTTCAAAGTGTGCTGAAAGATAACTCAAAAAGATTTCAACTGATTCTTATGAAATTTAGCACACATTTTCCTTATAGTATTAGCTTCTAGTTGAGTTTTAAGAATGCCACAAGAATTTTCAAAAATTGCCATTTTTAACCCAAAAACCGTTAAAAAAAAGGGTCAAAAATCAGACTTTTTTGTATGAGTCGTGCCAATTTACGATTTTTTGACTTTTTAGTTTTTCTTTGTTCAACTAGAAGATACATGTTTTATGAACACGCTCCGACCCTTTTTTTAATTTTAGATTGCTAAAAATCACCATGATTGATTCTTATATTTTAATATGTAATGAATAAACATGCTGAGTTTCAAAATGATTCATTTATTTCTTCCATTTKAAATAAGCCTCTGTAAAACGGTCAAAATTTAGGCGTTTAAAAACGTTGTTGTAAAATTATTTTCCTCTCCTATAATATTATATTATTTTTCTCAAGATAATTTATGTATATTTGATTTTGTGAGAAAATATTTCTGAAATAATAATATTGAGAATATTTTTGTTCTTTTACATTAATTCTTTTTATTAAGATAGTGATAAATCAAAATTACGAAAAAAAAAAACTCGATAACGATGAAGTCAATGTAATACTCGATAAATATTTTAATGCATTGAATATCCAACGTTTTATTATKATAAACAASGTAGTATAAAAACCCGTGTTATATGTAAATAAAACTATTCGCAATAACTTTTACACGTTGTATAGGTGTCTAATATATTTGTGTGTTACGTAGTACATTTTATAGTTTCAACATTTATTTTAAAAATAAATTTATTGTTGTTATTATATCAAAATAAACTAACAAAAAATATCATTTCTTTATATATATACCAAAATTGATATCATATTTTAATTAATACACATAATTTTGTGTGTAAAACTAACTCAAAAACCCACATAACATAAAAATTTTCTAAAACATTTCTTGAAAAGTTTKAAATCTTTCAAAAAGGGTTTCTAAAAAAATCTTTCTACAAGATGAAAATGTCCGCGTTCAGAAACTGATAAAATAATTGCCATTTTTGACCCAAAAACTGTTTAAAAAAAGGGTCAAAAATCAGACTTTTTTGTATGAGTCGTGCCAATTTAGAATTTTTTGACTTTTTTGTTTTTCTTTGTTCAACTAGAAGATACATGTTTTATGAACACGCTCCGACCCTTTTTTTAATTTTAGATTGCTAAAAATCACCATTCTTATATTTTAATATGTAATGAATAAACATGCTGAGTTTCAAAAAACGATTCATTTATTCCTTCCATTTTAAATAAGCCTCTGAAAAATGATCAAAATTTTTACATGTATCGCCGGCCTCTAAACTTTTAACAAATTTGACATTCTATGATCCTATTAAAAAAAGTTGATATTTATGTAGGGATTTAATTTATTTAGGGTGAGAGGTGTGAGGTGAACATACACCCAGTTTAATCCTACTAATAAGATTTATTTAAAACAGGTATTAGAAAAGGTACAATATTAGTTTCACAATCTTACGGTTACAACTTAGATGAGCGACTGAATTCTTACGACTGTT